>PVHY01009603.1:0-55553 GCA_004024945.1 Uropsilus gracilis
GGGGGGTGGCGGGCGGCGAGGGGGGTGGCTCCCAGGGGCGGCGGAGGTGGCGTGTGGCGAGCAGGTCCCTCCCGGGGGCTGGAGCCGGCGCCTATCTGCTCCCCTTTTCTGACTCAGAGGAATATTGTTTTGGGATCTCGTCTAACTGAAGGTCTATTGATGAACATGTCCCGTCTCTCTAAGAATCTCATCTTTTTATTTCTCTTCTTGTGTGTCAATTAAAGTACTCCCTTTCCCTGATGCTCAGTTTCCTAGATACTGGATAAACATCCTTGATTTATTCCCTTGTTTTTTGTAATTTACAAACATGAAAATTCTCCATATGTACATTACTAAATTTTGTTCTTCCCCCCGTGAATCTGTATGATGTTAATTGTTTATTGTCCAGTCTGAGAAGAACCCAGGTTGGGTGGGAGGATTTCCTCTTTCCTTTCACCCCAACAGCTACAAAGACCTGAGAACATGGACTATTATCTGTAGTTGAGGTTTGTACTGCTTTCTTTTGAAAAGTGTAATAAAAAGTAAACTAAGTTATCAAGTTCAACTATAGCAGATGGGGAACAACTGAATGGTTAGGTAACATTCCAATAACTCTTTGAAGACATTTCTTTACCTATTATTAATGCAGGGTCTCTTGTTCTTTCAAACCCTAAGCTTAACACTCACATTTCACTACTGTGTCTATGTCTTACATGTTTCTTTGACTATTAACTTGCCTATAAATAATACACCTTAGGACTTTCCTGTTCTTATAAGCTACCAGTTTATTTGTTAATTGTGCTTGGTGTATCTTATAAATATCAGCTAGCCCATTAGTGCCTCTTGAAGTCAACAGGAAGGATCTAATTCTCCCTGAAGCTGTAACTTATTCTAACAGATATTAACTTTAGCAGAATTGTATATTCTTAAATCATCACATAAATTTCTTGCTATATTCTTGCATATGTTATGTTTAGTTGTCATTGAGGCCATTTTCCCATTGTATTTTTAATTTGATTACTCTTGGATTGTAGTCTTAAACTGTGTATATATAAACTATATATATAAACTGTATATATCACATATATTTTCTTACTATTCTAAATATTTTTCACTGGATTCTCACTGGATTCTCAATATATAATAGTGTGATCTTCAAATATTTATGTCTCATATCTTATTCCCTTGCCTATTTCTATCTGGAGATTTACTGCTAATCACCACAAGGAAAAGGAGCTCCTGATTTATCACCTCTGACCCCATCTGAGATGGATGCTCCCTTAAGTCCCACAAACATTTATGAAGTAGATGAAGAGAAAGTTGCCTACGCTCACACAAGTAAATAAAGGCAATAAATATTTTTGAGCTCATGTTTGTTCTCAATTTCATATATATTCTACTATTTCACAGAATAACTCCCATAGGAGAAGAATATAAGATTCAACAAAAAGAAGACTATATTTTCCAGCTAATGCTAGATATTTTCAACATAGAAAAATCATATTAGAAAAATAACTGTTCTAGTTATATGTTGTCATAGACCTTATAGCCCAAATTCAGCAGAGTAATAACATGGACATTGGTTATATACCTGAATTCTATACGGAAGATATTTGGACAAAGCCTAGTGAAGATGTCTGTGGGGCACCTGGATGTACAACATGTTCTGTAACAGAACTATTTGAAAAAGCAGGCAAGATGAGGCTAGACAGAGAAGAAAGTGATGGACTTTTGAGGCTCTTTCCTGTCAGGTGAATGTTATTCTTAGGTAGCCTAAAAGAAACATGACCACATTTTCATTTTATTTATTCCAACAGCATTTGGAAGCTGTATTGGAGGTAATTAAGGCAGATGGCAGGGAAATATGCTAGAAGAAATGATGAATGCTTTTACTAGGGCAATAACAGTGAGAACTGCCATGGCTTGCTGGGGAATATATGGAAATTTGGTAGAGGGCTTGAATTTAGGAAGATTCCCAGATTTCATAACAGGATTTTTTAGCAGATTGTGATGCTATGCAGGTGGGAGAGGGGTGTGGAGAGTGAGTGAGAGAGTGAGCAGAATGATATGACAGTAAAGGAAAGATTTCATTTGGAAGCTTCAAATTTGAGTTTTCTGTGAGACATTTCTCCACATTATGTCAAGAGTAATAGATGGTTAGGTCTATGAATCTGAAACTTAAGGGATCAGTCTCTGCTTAGTTTAAAGAGTCAACCTATAGATGTAGGCAAAAGCCAAGGTGTGAATGAGATTGTAAGGAGAGGTTTTAGAGAGGTCATTCACAAAAGGAGGAATGTGAACAGAGCATGAAAAATACTAATATTTTCATCCCAAGTTGAATAGGAAAGCCAGAAAAGTAGAAAATTAATCAGTATTGTATGGAGTTGCAGGATTCAAGGAGTTTTTGCTGTATCGTTTCACTTGAACTCTGTGACTGGAGTAGAGATGTTCTCTCTCTCACCATAAGGACAGTTTCTTTGACTTGTTCAAGGAAGAACTTTTAAAAGAAAGTAAAGGATGAGATAGTGTTTCTTGTTTCTGTCTATCCATTCCTTTTTCTTTTGACAATCTCCCCAGCTGTCTGGCTTTATGGGTGGATCTGTGATGGGGTGAGGGGGGTGGTGGAGCAGGGAGGGCAATGAGCTGATCTAACTTCCTGGTCATTGTGATATTTAGCTCAGGGGAGCATGCCCAACCTACACAAATCAGATCCTTTTCCCTGAAATCTTTTACTCATGAAGAGATGACAAAGAGAAAAAAGTAATTAGAAAGAAGCTATTTTTTGGCAATATCTGAAGAGAAGTTTAATGTCTTTTGCTGCTAACACATCCCTATACCTGACTTGTTCTTGCCTTTCCAAAGACTTTTTCTTTTAGTTCCCCTATCCCCTTGGTTGTCAATCACTCTATTTTTTCCTCCATTTTCCTTATGGCCTCTCATTATCCCTCCTTCCCTTACTGGAACTGTTTCCTACTGCTTGCAACAAGATCTGATATTAGCTGATATTAGCTAGCTTTTTAAATACAGTACCTGTTCCAATTGGTAACTTCTTAAATGCGTTGAAGATAACCCCCGTTGCTACCAACAAACATTGGCTGATTAGAATATTTTGATTAATGTTAGATGACGGGTCCAAATGCCTCATTTCTCCCTCATTTCACATTATTGAGATCTTTGTTAAAGATTGTTCTATAGGAAAAATATGATGTGAATCTTCAAAGTCAGATATTTTATATCTGAACATGCTTTTCAATAATGAAATTTAATGTCCCTGAATTTGTATTATCCTGCAGCAATGTTCTCTTTAAAACTGATATGACTAAATGGTCTTAGTTCATTATTTTGTCTTTAAAATATATTTTGCCATTTTCTGGTTCCATTAATTGAAATGATTTTACACAGTTTTCTGGAATAATAGTTGTGTAAGTTTTTACAAACCATGGAGATAACTATTTTGCTTTGAGATATAATATGTGGGAAAGTCAAACTTAAGAAATTTATCTAATTTAAACCAGTATTAAATTTAGAAAATAGAGTAAAATATGAAAATAACATGTAAAAGGTAATTTCACTTGTAACTGAAAGTATAGGAATATCCACACAGAATGGAAATGTAATAACTCAGAGGAAACTGATAAGTATCCTTTGTAACTAAGCTTGCTGATCCAGGGTTTGAGATGAGCCAAAGAAAATCCCCAAATGTTTGATTGCTCATCCTAATACTCCTTTTAATGAAAGCAGTTTGACATAATCCATCACCTTCATTATTTATTAATAAACTCTTAAGAGGTCATAGACTTTCATGTTCCCAATTTCAGGTACAACAGTGCATTGCAGCTTTACTCAAAATATTACCAACTATTATCAAATTATTTTTTCCATAACCCTGTAAGACATTCTCTTATTTTCATTTAAGAATCTTGTGACACAATTAAATATTATGGGAGGAATTCCAATGTTTTAGTGGTTACTGTGGGAGTAACTTCTTTAAAATATGAGTAACTCATGTTACTGAGAAATAGACTAAAGATAACTTGCCTTTGGGAGGTCCTACAACATTTATCTGGGTCATGGGTGGGCTGGGAAGAGAAGGTGGAAAAGATCTGAGGTAAATATTTAAGCAGTAAGCACTATACAACTGTAGGTTTCTGTCTGTGTAATTTATTCTTTTTGAAATGGTCTTTGTTATTTCTCTGCCATTGATCTCTTTTAGCACAAATGTCTTTTCTTTGTCAATTATTCATTAATCCACTGCCCTAGACAGAGGTCTTCCTCTGCACATTTCTCTTCAAGATATGCATATATGATTTATAGTAGTGTAATTATTGATTTAACATCTCCCTGGCCATCTGGATAGTGAGTTTTCTCAGGAATCCTTTATATCTGGTTCAGTGCCAGAAAAATTAGATTCACAATAAAAGATATTATCATTAGAAAAGTGACTTAATTCAACATATTAACTCAGTCAAGGCAACTTACTATCCTCAAGTGGTAAAAGGATGTGAATAAAATTAGTTGATAAATTAGATATTTTCCCACTAGTGAATACTTACTCAAAGAATACAAAAACATTAATTCAAAGAGATCTATGTACCCCCATATTTATTGAAGCATTATTCACCACAGGTAAGTATTGAAAACACCCTAGTAAGCAGCAGATGATTGGATAAAGATGTCACACATGATGAAATTATGTCTTTTACAATAACATGGATGGACCTAGTAACCAGCAGATGATTGGATAAAGATGTCACACACACAGGTACACAAGCACACAGGAATTCTATTCGGTTAGCAGTAACACGGATGGACCTAGAGGGTATTATTCTTAGAAGTAAGTCTGACAAAGGAAGATACCATATAATCACTCAGATGTGATGCATAAAGGAACAGGTGAACTCAATAAAATTAATGTTTAGGCTCTAAGATCAAATTAGTGGTTGCTAGTAGTAAGGGGTACAGGGGTGGGTAAATGGGTAAAATGAGTCAATGTATAGTAATGGTGGAATTAGACTTTAGGTGGTAAACATAATGTAATATACATAATTGTTGATTTATAAATCTGTTTACCAAAGGGCTATACAATGCTATAAATTAATGTATCAGATTCACTATCAACTTGCTCATATCCCAAATATGTGAATTTGAGGATTTGATTTAGCTTCTCCAAATTAATCTTAACATCTATAAAGGAGAGAAAATATTTTTGTTTTTGATAATTGAGACTGTGTGTATAAAGAACTTCGTAGGTATCAATAAATTTTAGTCTTTTTATTTTGTATAAAATCTAATCAGTCTCTACTGCATAGTTGAATAGTTCTCATGCTTTAGTGTTTCTCAATCTGAATTCTTGTTAAAAATGCATATTCTTTAACATCACTGCCAAAAATTTTGATCCAGGTGGATCAAAGAAATCTGAATTTTTAATAAAACTTTCAGGTGATTCTATAAAGGTGCTTGAAACCATACTTTAAATACACTTTAGGATAGTATTTATAGCCTAATAAGTGCTAAATATATATCTTTTGAGTACCTCAAGCACGATAGTAGTGGGAGGTGGAGAGAGTTGGCTGGATTTGACCCATGTATATCTGGGTATATCTGACCCATGAATTCTTTCCATGTATATCTAATAGTTTTTTATATTGGGAATCTATTGTGAATCCAGCATTTCCTGGAATAATTTCTACAAGAAGTTTAAAGATTATATAAAAATCAAGGAGTTTCTCTGAGTTTCAGGTCTTTGTTATTTATTATTTGTAGGACTTGGGCCAGTCACAGAAACTTTATCTCAGAAAATACATCTTCAGGATGAAATCAGAAATTGGGTTGAGGTGGGCCAAAAAAAAAAAAAAAAGTAAAAGAAATCAGAAATTGAATTCTCTTTTACAATGCCCCACAAATTATTATGAAAATAATACAACTCTTTAAATACAAATTGGAAGTTTGTATGAGAAAACTCATTTTGAGTTTTTAAGTAAAATGGACATTTTCTTATAACTTTTCTAAAATAATAACATGAAATTTTATTGAAAAATATTTTTTCTCATGGCTTGTCTAAATGATTCCAGAACTATAACAGTACTAGAAGTGTTAATGACATTCTCTTCCTCAGCTTTTCCTCCTTCACCTTTTTCAGAAAACATGAACAATCGTACTTTAGGAAATTAGCATAGAAACAATACAACTGAAGAGAAACTGTCATGTCAAGATACATTAAAAATAACTACGTTAAAAAATTTAGAATGCCTCTAGAAAGAGTCATAGGTTATATGAACATACGATTTATTTAAATTTATGAAAGGTAAAGGAAAATATTGTAGACTGAAAAATAAAGTCAAGTGATGAGAACAGGAAATAATAGAATTGAATCAGGGAGGATTCAAATGTATTAATCCTTCCTTGATAAAGTTGTCAATTGTGATGATACAGAAAATGTATGAGTCTCTCAGTTACACAGAGTCAGAGAGAAAGAATAATTCTGTGCTCTTAATGCTCTCTTTTCTTTGAAATTGAGAACAGTTATACATGGGGATTTATGTATGACATATCACATCCATTCAAGTTTTAAATTACATAGACATTCTCTATTTTAAAATATCATGCTGCAAATGACATAAAAAATGCATGAGCAGCAATAGTGCTTAAAAAGTAGACAAAATAGCCTTGAGTCCAATACTTTGACACCTTATTTATTCAAAAAAAAGGGGGGGATTGAGTTAAAACTTTATGAACAAAACTACCCCTGAAAACAATGATGATACTCTGAAATTCCATATTCTAAAGAGAATGAGGAAAATTGATAATGACTAATTGAAAAAAAAAGTGGTTTTTTTTGATACAACTTTGCAATTCCTACTTTATCACTTATTAGGTATGTAACTTTTGAGACTTGATGATAAAAATATTCTTGAGGTAAGATGACAAATGGAAACCAAGAAATTGGTCATAACAACCCTTGGGAGTTAAGAGGCAGAAATACACTCTCACTCAATTTTGGACTGTTTTTCTCCCATAGAAGATTTTTTCGACAAATTAGAAATGTATAAATATATTGCAAAACATATTGAAAAAACATTTAAAAAATAAATCCATTTGGAAAATATTTTGCATGTGTGTTACATATGAGTTTTATTTTGTACATTGGAATATTACTAGTAATAATTAGCAATTGTTTTACCTGGGTTCCAGCCCCCAGTTTAAAATTAATTACTTTTACAACTTGAACAAATAATAGATAAAATTAAACTATCCATAAATGTGTGCCTTGGATTATTAGTGCAGAATGTGGTAAAGACATTAATAGGTATGGATGATGTATTCAGCTCCAAAATATATCTAGACACTTATATGCTCTTTCTATGTAAGTGGTTTCTGTAGCCAACAAAATACTAGTCAGTCAATCTGAAGAAATATCACTACTTGATGGGACCTAGGAGGACAAAGAAGCTGCAGGCGCACAAAATTTGATAGCATAGGTGTACATACCTTTCCCTTCATGATAATGTGAGCGGTGATATTAGTTAGAAATGTTTGAAATGAAAAGGAGCTCAGTCATTTGAACAAAAGTATAAAATAAACAAACTTTGGCCATTTCTATATCTTCTTTGGAGAAAGTTTATGGAATTCCTTTGCTAGTTAATGTGGGGTATCATCATTCACTGTGAATGTTCAATCAATGCTGTATTTCTAGAACATAATGTATTATTCTTGTAATGTATTATTGAATACAAATTTCTATTTAAAAATTATATTCAATTTGAATTTGATTGAGGGAATGTTGATTTATAACACCATAGATGATTAAGGAACGTAGATCCAAACTTCTTCAGATGTGTGATTCTACTACACACCCACTGCTAAAGTACCAATACTTCTCTATCACAGTCTATTTGGTCCTCTCCACCTCCACCCTGAACTCCATACATCCTCCCTCTGACTCAGTTCTGCATTCAGATTCCTGGGATTTGTTTCAATTTTGCCTATTGTTTTGTTTGTCTTTAAATTCCAGATATAAATGAAATAATGTTATTTCTCTTAATTTTTATTTGTTTTGCTTAACACTATCTCCTCCAGTTCCATACATTTAGTTGCAAATGGTAAGATTTCACCTTTTCTTATAGCTGAGTTTATTTCTGAGCTCTCAGTTTTGCTCTATTTATCTGTGTGTCTATTTTTTTTCAGATACTATATCATTTTTATAACTATAGTATTACAGTTTTTTCTCTGGCCTTTTCTCAACACAACACACCTTTCCATTACTTCTTCACATCTGATTTCTTTCTTTACATTTTTTGTATGTCAATTCCTTCCTTTGACTACTTTTTTATGCTAATTGTTGCTTTATATCATATTTTAATTTTTTATAACTGTTTACAAGTTGGTCCTAACTTGTAACGTCTCTTGATACATGGAAGATTTTTGATGTCTTGAATTTTCATAAGTGATAATACTAAACAGTGTAACAGAGTAAATACTTGGTAAATACATAGGCACTGAACAAATGCCTACGTTTGAGTGGTAGAAAATATAAGATACTGAAGCCAACTGAACTGACCCAGGAATTCAGTGGAAAGTAATCCCAGCTTAACAGAAGGTCTAGAAAGCAATCAATACCAAACTGGAACTGGAGTTCAGTAGGCTTCAAGGATTCCCTTAGGAAGATAAATAAATGTGGATTCCAAGTGATAAACAGAATGACAAATGAGCTGGATGATAGTAGTGACAAAGTAAAGAAAGTATATGCTTCTTCTCTCCAAAAGAATAATGAGAAAAAGAAAGTACTGAAAGAATAACAGAAAAATCACTGTCT
This sequence comes from Uropsilus gracilis, assembly GCA_004024945.1. Classification (NCBI taxonomy): domain Eukaryota; kingdom Metazoa; phylum Chordata; class Mammalia; order Eulipotyphla; family Talpidae; genus Uropsilus; species Uropsilus gracilis. Next base: position 8,792 of record PVHY01009603.1, read on the forward strand.
AAATTTGAAGTAAACAATTACGGTATGATTTTGAATGTAGAGTGAAGTATAATACTAGGGTATATATTTGACCTGAGGGGTTGAGATCATTTTGCATTAATTAATACAAAGGCACTGATATTGAATCTAAATTGAAGGAAGCAGAATTTTAGCATAATAGCTGGATTTTTTTTCAATATTGATTTATTTATTATATATTATATTTTTCAACACAGAGCACCTCAGAACATGAAAAAACATGAATTTTAACGCTGATTAAAGAACAGAATGTCAATAAGCCTTACAATATAAAAGCAGATATGAAATGTCAAAGGTAAAGAATGTATAGGGGGGGGCTCAATAGAAGGAAACCAAGTATTAAGATTCTTAGGCTGAAATAGTAGATCAAGTTTAATTTAGAAATGTTACTAGAATGAGAAATAAAAAATTACAATTCAGGGTTTCCAAAGCGGTTTGTTTGTTTATTATTTATTATTTTTGAGTGTGTTGAAAGAGGCAAATTTATTTAAGAAAGACAAAGAGACAGGAAATAAAGAATGTAGGAAAGTAAGACACCCTGGACTGAGAAAGCCCAGGGTGGGTTAAAGGCGATTGCTCCATCCAAAGAAGTTTAATGGTCGTGTTTCTCTTTCTCATACGAGTGCCTAAATCATTGAGAAAAATAGGGACTAACAGGGAGAAGGCAAAATACCATTTTCATTTTTAACTTACTTTAGGTATTTTTATTGATTACATATATATATATATATAAATTTAAATCATTTCATACCCCGAGGTTCTCCCATACCATGTCACTTGTGAACCATCAAAATACCATTTTTGTAAGTGATAAGGGCTCAGTGCAAGATGAGTGAGATCAAATGGACCTGGTAAGGGATCCTCAGTATGGCACCGATTAATGAACCTGCAAGGTGGTGCCAGGAAAGTTCTTCGCTCATTGAAATGCAGCAGGAAACTTCTGGAGGATTCTAGAAAAAGCAGGGGAGGATTAGGAGGCAACCATGCACAGTTTATTCTCCTCAAATATATCAGTTAACATTGTTTACAACACTCTAGAATAGAATTAATGAAAACAGAGAGTAGCTAGACTCCATAAGGCTAGTAGAACTCCAGACATATGGAAGAAAACACTAGAAGTGAAAGCGAAGCATTCTCCTCTCACCATCACCACGACAGATTTGAGGAGAAAGGAGCTGAGCTAGAGGGGTTAGTATAGTGAATTGACTATTCTTCACCTTGCATGCTGGAATGTTGGTAGGCTGCATCTGCACAGAATTAAAAAAAAGGAGATTGTCTACTTAGTGGCTAAATGTGTCAACCAGTAAGAGGGAAAGTTAAATAACTTAGGTTTGCTCTGTAGAGCAGGGGACCAGGGTAAGTGGAAGACCACTGCTTTTCATTATAAACTCTCCCATTTTATTTTATTTTATCTTTTTAAGCTTCATGAATTTAGTGCTATAATTACAAAATTAAGATGCTTAGTCTGTTCTTTTAATTAAAGTTCTAAAATACATTTTCTATAATAGTACTATTTTGGGATTAATAATAAAGTTTCATATGATTAAAACTCACTTTCTTGTTTTTGTCTTGATTCTCCAAGGTTAAACACAGATCTTTATTACTATAATAATTATAATACTTTGTCAAAATGGAAAAGAAAAACCCTCTAACATCTGTTGTATGGTATGTGTCATGCTGTGTGTGAAGAGATTTCTGCTGATGACTGATTAATCTGGACTATATCTCATGGCACAGGTGAGGGACAGGTGACTAGGTGACGTGCCAGGTAGCAGAGTGTGTGAGTGTTGGAGCAGGGAATTCAGCCCGATGACACCCTGCGCTGCAATCTGAAACACATCATTGAGCACATTCCATCTGGTCAGTGAACACATCTTCACTCTTTGCTGGAATATTCATATTTTAGGGAATAATCAAAAGCTGTTTTTTAAACATAAGTATCCTGAGATGTAATTTGCATGCCATAAAGCTCCTTCACTGGCTTTAAGTGTATGTGGAGGTCTGCTGTGTTACAGATGAGGTGTGATAGAGGTGGATGTGCTGAAGATAAACAGCTCATGCTCAAAATATTTGTAGTTAAAACTGGAAAACAGATATGCGTAAAAACACCAGAATTCTAACAACATAGATACGATTACAATTAGAATGAGATATGAAATTCACACTATGTTCTAGTGAAGTTTAAAGTTAACATTTGTGGAAACTATTAAATGTTTGAAAGAGTTAACTAGGCTGCAGTTTTAATTTTCAATTAGGATCCATCTATCTCTTTAAGAAAAAGTAAATAAATCTTGGAGCTTAAATAAGGGACCGATTCAACTCTTAAAATAACCCAGAGTAAAGCATAGTAATGAATATGAATGTCATTTCCTCAGCACAATTATTATTCAAATTTCCTTTATATTTTCCCATAGGCCCTAAGATTCACAAATTAGAAGAATAATGTTTTATACAAATTTTTTTCATAATGAGTGAAACTCCTACGGCACATATTGACTCAAGAAAATGAGGAAATGAATTCCTCAGATGATTTTGAAATAACCCCTCTTCAGAATTGAAATAAAATCTACATAAAGTATAAGAGTACATCAAGCCTTAATGATTCCACGTTGATTAGAAATATATAAATGGATTGAATGTATATATTTACTATTTAGTACTAAATAGTAGGTTTTGCTATTATTTTCTGAGTAAGGAAATCACATGCAAGATCTCTATTTTGGAAATTGATGCTATACTATATGGCATATCACATAGTCCACAGACAATTAAATTTTAAAGAAACTCATTTCAGTAGTGAACATTTTTGAAAAATTTAGGTTCGGATTGAATGACAACTCATTCAAAAAGCATATTATCAGAGAAGTAGTAAGATTTAGAAAGTATTTGGTATTCATTTTATAGCACAGCTTTCATTTTGTCACTAGTGACACATAGCAAAAGCTATATATTCTAAGTGAAAAATGTCTAAAATTAGAAGACAATAATTTTAAAAAAGGCTGTTCCTAGTATTTTCTTTAAGCAGCACATTACACATTAATTCATATTTATCAACTCATTTAGTTGTCTCACAGGAGTGACACATTTATGTTTCCACTTTCCACATGAGAAAAATGAAGCTCCAAGTCAGGAACAAACATCCCCAAGTTTATGAAACAAATATGTAAACAAGACAGACAGAAAGGCTTTGTCAGCCTTGGAGTTGTCACTCCTAACTCTGTTGCCATACTGCTTGGGAAATTCTGCTGGGAATATGTGGAATTCTACTGAGCAATGTCTAGTGGTTTTTTTTTTTTTTTTTGGTTATATTGTTTCTATGCAGAATATTCATATCTCAGTGGAAGATATTTGAAATCTTTCTAATTTCCTAGGCTCTAGTTTCCTGAGACATGCATCATTGACGGCAGTTTAAGAGTTCTATTTTTTAAGATATACTTGAATCATAAACAACTGGGATCTTAAAGTAAATTAGAAGAGATGAATTCTACCGCCTAGGAATTTAAGGATTTCTACTAGATCCTGAATGTGAACATATTCTTTGTCAAAGCTCAGGATGGCACAAATGGAATATAGTATGCTTTAAGAGGTGACCACACATTTTTGTCTTCCTCTTAATTAGAGTGTCAAAACATTATGTCAGAGCAAATGCTGGGGCAGGTGAGAGAAAGTCATGTTTCATTGAGAGCTGTTCCTCCCTTAAAGAGTCCCAACTTCTGTCCCACCCCCAGTCCGGTTCAGTGTCCCCTTCAGATTTGTCTCCCTTTGATGTTAAAATCTGGTTAATGCTTTTGCCTCTGAATAGTTTTGAGGATGAAAGGAAATCATCTGTGTGAAGTTATTACTTCAGTGCCACACACATAATAAGAACTCAAGAACTGTTAGCCATTTTTGTAATTAGTCTTGCTTCACAAACTGCTTTCACACAGTCCTCTTTAATCCTGATTATAATTCACTGAGGTAGGCATTCTCATCTTCATTTTTCAAATGAGGTACTTGAAACTCAGAGATGCTAGGTAGAAGCTGATGCAACACAATCAACCCTAAAATCACAATCTTCAAACTAAATATTGCACATCCTTTTCTATATTCTTACTGTAGTAAAGGAGAGAACAAAAGGTCTTTTCTATTAAACTCTCTCACATTGTGCTCCTATGTGTTTTACTCTTGTTCGCAGGCTGTGCGCTCACTTTTAGTCACAATTTGGAAGAGAGGATCTGAAGAACTACTAAAACGTCCAAATCATGGCCCATTTTTATTCAAGTCTGATAACCCCTTTGTCCTTATCCCTGAGGACAAGTATTGCCTTATATTGTCCACATTTTCATGTTTTACAGTGAGTAATCTTATTTATATACAGAATTTCTTAGGTCAGTGAATGGTCAATTTATTTGACCATTCTTTGACGCTCTCACACTACCTATTGACTCATTCATTCCATCAGGGAGTCATGCAACAAATATGTTCACTTGTCTCTTAGATGCCAAGTATTTATTTCTGGATAAAGCTAATACCCTGCTCTTATTTTAATGTGAGGTGAGATAGAGGAGAGTAAAAGTAAACACAGACATAAATAAATGCATAAGATAGAAAGATGTAAGAGTTATAAGGGCTGTGCTGAGAATTAAAATAAGACATGTGGTTGAGAATGACTGGCTGATTAGGCTGGAGGGAGGACTTTCTGAGGTGGGTGACTTTGAAGTCAGCATATGGTTTGCAAGCAGGAACCTTGTAAACTGAATCATCAATAGCCACAAAGTGATGGGTTAGGCCTGGAAGAAAAAAAAAACAGTTTCAAGATAAAAATAAAATGGGAATAATTCTTTTTGGCTCTTGTTAGAGGCAAATAAACCCTCAGAGATGTTTTCAAACACTAATCATTTAATCACTTCAATTCAGTGTTCTGGCATCAATGTGATATTTACATTAGAATGAAGGTAAAAAAATGTCTTTCTGTAATGTTTGAGTCGAAAAGCATACATTTAGAATATGTTTGGGAAGAAAGGAATAGATTTGACTTTAAGTAAATGAAAGCAGTGGCTTAATCAGGGTGTCTGTTTTTCTTACCCACTGAGAAGTCTACAAGTTTGTTATTGACTGAAGCAGTGACTCTACCATATTATTAGGCTGCTAATCTCTAACTTCTCACCCCACCATCTTGAGCATGAAACTTTCACACTCATGCATTGATATTGCCAGACATTGCACCTGCATTTTGAGCAGGAAAACAGGGAAGAATAAATGGCAAGGGATCTCTGTCTTCTCATTTAGAAGGAACGTCCTTTTACGATGCATTCATATCTTATTGATTAGTGATGTGGACTTTTCTGAATACCTACCTGTCCCACTGCACTCCTGTCGCAGTCAAAAATCTATGTTTTCTTATAAGTAATGGGGAAATACATGCTAGTTAAGGTATAACAGAGCACAGCATAATAGTATTCAGGTCTTGTTTCAGTACAGGTCAAGATTACATTCCAGAACCTGATGATAACATTAACCAGTTCTCTGTACCCTCAGAGAATTTAAATGTTTGCTCAAATATTGTTGCAGACTGAACATGATACACTGGAGATACAAAACTCATATAAAATTGGAGGATGGACTTAGATTTCTCACTAATATGTCAGTTAAATTTGTCATTAATTTGGTTAAACTGTATTAATTACATACAGTAATGATATATATCAACTATTGCTGGTTATTGATGTCCCTTTCTATAGGAATATAACTTTAAATGAATTAAAGAATGACTTAACATGGTCATTAATATATTCAACTCAGTAAAACACATACACAGAAAGATTCAGAACAGCAACTAATAGTTTTTTAACTAACTTTCTGGAATCATAAACTTCATATTTTGTTTGTAAAATCCAATGTTTTCATTAGTATTACAATACTTTGTGCTTTCATGCATCGCTGACAATGAGCTGTGTTTCTTACTTGACATTGGAATGTATGGTTTCCAATGTCTCATTCATTTCTCCCTCTCAGTGATGTATTGGACTGAGTCACCATGCAAAGGCCTGTTTCTTCTGTAAGAGGTGTCTCCAAAATGAGACTGTCACACTTCGTAGTACCTTTATGATGCTGTAATTCATCTATTCAATTTGGAAATAGAAGAGCCCTTTGGGAAATAAAGAAATAATAGAGATTTTAGTTGGTCAGTGATTTATTTTGTAAGGGAAAATTGATGTTCACAATGGCCCTTAAGTTAAAACACTGCATTACCACAAGGGCAACATCTTAAACCTTATGTAATTCAAAGGCTTAAATTACCTTCTGTAGAACAGTTACCTCATCCCCTTTTACCCCTTCCTGTGTAAATTTAGAATTTGCTTCTCACAGTTGCACATTTTAGAAAAACAATTGATTAAATGTCATCATCCCATTCTTTAGGGCAAATAGAAGGGAAAACCTAAGTATTGATTATTCTTTCTGTCATTACTTATTTGGCTTTAATAGTGGATATATTTCATTTTGGGGTTGGACTCATAAAAATACAATTTCCTACCATTTTATCTAGTTTTCCATGTGACATGAAAATCCACTTTCATGACTGTATATTGTGAAGAGCTTGGAGACTTAGAGTCACTGAATGACTTATTTTTGATGTGTCTTCTGCTTCTACTAACTCCTAGGAGTAAATAATTTTACTTTACATCCTACTCTATTTGATTTGGATTTTAAAGTTGATATACTGTATATTTTCAGGTAGCTAGAGATAGTGAGTCAGCTACATCTAGAACCTTTTGAATGTGGGGAAAATTCTCCTTAATATACCATCAGTAAACTTGAGTGATATCTTTTCTGAGATTATTAAAGTTGAATTACTCTCAGCAAACTTGTGGGTTTTTATAATCATCTTTGTCTACAAGAGGTTTTTCTACATGTGTCCTTGAGTGAATTGTTAAATTTTCTCTGACCTCAGGTTCAGAGAGCTCACTTTTTGATATTCAACTGATACAAACTGGAGTTTAACAATGCATTTTTAAAAAATTATATACAAATTTTACAACATTGTAACCCCAGGGATTTATCCCCCCTCACCTTCCCCTCCATTCCCCCCCTTTCCCTCCTGCTCAAAGTTGTGTGCTTCAGTTTGATGCTTAGCTTGTTTTGACTTTTCCTTAAGGTTTTTGTTTGTTTTTTCACTATATCCCATATATTAGTGAAATCATTTGGTTTCTGTCTTTTTCTTTTTGACTTGTTTCTGCTAATATGATTTCTTCTAAGTCCATCCATGTCATCATAAAATCATCCAATTTGTCATTTTAATTGATTAATAATATTCCATCATGTGTACCACATCTTTTTCATCCAGTCATCTGTTTTGGGGCATTTAGGTTGCTTCCATGTCCTTGCAATTATAAATTGTGCTGCAGTAAACATCCGAGCACAGGTGTCCCTTTGTACCCACATATAGGTCTCTTTTGGGTAGATTCCCAAGAAAGCAATTGCTGGGTCAAATGGTAGTTCCATTTTCATTAACTTGAGGGTCCTCCACACAACTTTCCATAGTGGTTGGACCAGTTTACATTCCCACCAGCAGTGTAGTAGTGTTTCTTTCTCTCCAAATTCTTACCAGCAATTCTTGTTGCCCGTTCTTTGGATGTAGGCCATTCTTACTGCTGTAAGGTGGTATCTCATTAACAATGAATTTTTGAGCTGCAGGATTATTGTCAATAATTACCTTAAATTAAGCATGATTAACTAATCATAATATCAGAGAGTTGACAACCATTGTAAGTCTGAGACTCCTACTATGTCATAGACCAGTGAGTCTTACCTCCTAAATAATTTCTGAGGCATCAGGCAACAGAGGAGAAATTAAAGAAATGCAAGTTATGCTATGCATAGCTTTCTGCAACAAAGCATGTTCACTGAATGATGAATGATCCTTCAACCTTTTAAACAGAGAGTCAGATGGTTTCATACTTTTCATTTGATAATCTCTGAATCAAAATGGCCTTTCCTCCAATCCTTCTTCTAGGATGGAATATGCCAACACTTCACTGGTCAAATTGAATTCTTCCTTTTTGCCATTCCTATAGCTACTTGATGCACTGCTATTCCAACATCTCACCTTACTTTAAGATGGTTGATTTACATGACCTGAATTTCTCTTTGGATTGGATTCCTAAAAAGTGTGAATTCAGTCTGTAATGTATCTCCATGGTGTCTGGGACTTAATGTGTATTGCATAAAATTTTGCCAAGTTATTCCTATTTCTGAATCATTCTTTTCAATGATGTAGCCATCTTTCTTTTCAATGAGATTGAATGATAAAGGATGCTAAATTGAGACATTTTCCTTTATTTTTGTCATAATTGAAAACACGTATAAGATATAAATCAAATTTTATGACATACTTAATATTATTTAAAAATAAATATGTATAGAAAAATCATGCATTAACATAGGCAAATGATTCCATTTGCAACAATTAGAAAAATAAAAGTTGGTGTTAGTTAGCAGTTCTAATGACTTATGGGTACCATTGCCTAGTATCTGGAGATTTAAAATGGTGACTTTATTGTATGTTCTTTTGATATTTGTACTACCATTATTGCAGGACAACCTAAAGAAGAAAATAGTAATCCAACCTTGGAAGAAGATTCAAGGAATAATTTAGTCAATGAAAGACATTTTTGGCTCATCCAAATGCCCCCAAGAGAAGGATGAATTTTCATTGCCAAACCTTAAATCCCAGAAAGAACAAGGCCAACATAGCAAATGTCTATCAATCAATGTGTCCACACAAGGAGATAATACAGCTCAACTCTTTCTTCAAGGAAGCTCTTGCTGCCCATCTGTGAGGACAACTTTCAACTATTGGCTCTTTTAATTGGTTCCTGCCTCAATATTTGAATCAAGTTCATACTCTTCTCATGGTTATCTGAAACAATGCCTAAGCTTGGTGATGTGTGAACAGTCATTTCCACCCATCTTGTGTCTCATGTATCTAATAAATAGTCTTTGCCCTGGAACACTCTGATGGGCTGACAGAGGTAAGCTGACCAGTGTCTACCTCATGGAGGTATCAGCCTTTATTCTTCTCTCAGTTTCAGTGGTTATTTCCTGGAGATACCAAGTTGCAACAAAATACTATTGTAAGACAAAAGACCAAGCTATCTTCCAGAGACAATGGGCTTACAACTAGCCCAGTTGGTTTACTTCAACTAATGTAACTCTGAAATTCTATCCCAGACTCAGTACTAGCTGTATGATAGAATGAAACCTCTGTTACCATTGCATCACATGGTTGCTATCCTTATTCTGAGCAGAGGTCCCTGAAGCATTCCATAATAAACATCTGCAGCCAATCCCAGAGGTTCAGATCCTATTTCTTGAAAAAATAAAAATAAAAACAAAATCCTGCAATATTAGGTGTAGTGGTTTATGTTAGGAAACTATCCAACAGTACAGATATATAATAAACTATAGATGAACATCTATCCCACTGTCTATGCTGAATTATTTTGTGCATAGACTGCAAGATACACTTCCATGCCTCCCCATGATTCTATGCTCTTCTCCTCTTTACAGAAACCATGTTATACTGAATTCCTTTATGTCCCACAAGGCTCCTTTCCTCTGCTAATATAGCAGGCATTAATTCATCTTGTTTTATCATTTTGGATGCATCTTCCCATCTACCTTGCAGGAAGAGCTCTGCTTCTTCCTGCAGTTTAAAATTCAAACATTTTTCACTGAAACTTTCTTTGCAAATAATTTGATAAGTTCTCTTTTGCCCGACTTTATCTGTTTTAGACCTCTGGCTTTGAAATTAATCATGCCAAATGAGAACATCAGGGCAGAACACAATTTTGGAAGGGAAATATAACAGCTTTTTAAAGCACCTTCCGTTTAAGTTACCTAAGTACATATGTAAAAAATGCTGTTAGAAATGAAGATCCTAATACATGAATTTAACCATCATTAGCACTTACAGATCATGATAAGAAGCATAATTGGAGTGTAATCCATTGGGATGTATATGTTGGGAGCAGCAGTACTACAAATAGACTCTGCACATGACTAACTGATGAAGATAAACTGAAAGTTGGAAACAGCTACCTCTGTCCTTGAAGCCCATGACCAGTTGCTTAGAAACAGGAATCATGATGGATATTACTAGGCAACTCTCCTTTGATGTTACTTTTAATAATCTGAACAAATTTATGGTGAGTTTTTTTGAGGAGGAAATAGTTAAGAACACTAAAGAGAAATAAGTCAGAAGGAGAAAGACAAATAATGGATTATGTAATATACGTGGAATACATCTCTATGTAGAATATAGAGAAGCCAAACAAAGGGGTAAATAAAACCAAACTAAACAATAAGCCTTGAAAGCTGACTGTAGAACTGAGGCTACTGGAGGCAGGGGAGGCTTTAAAGTGGGAAGGGATCATAGTGTACCATGCTTTGGAGATGGGAGGACTATGGCAACAAAATTTGGAAGGGGGGTACCTATAGCTCTAAAATACAATGATGTAAACCCAAGTTACCTCAGTCAAAACAAATCCCAAAACTATATACTATTTCATACTGGGAATTGTTTAAAGGAAAAACAGGCATGATTGCAAATCGGCTAAGGAAATAAGAAAATGGAGACAGGTGTTAATCATTCTATGATTCTCACTTAATCCTACACAAGTCCAGTGAAAATGTAACTAGTTTATTGAGTGAGGTCAATATGGCAGAAGCAAGCAGAAGGCAACATTATTCTTTTAACTGAGTGTCCATATTTTTTCTCTCTTTCTCTTTTAATAGCTTTGTTGAAGCATAACACACAAACTGTAAGTACTTAAGGTAGACAATTATATACATTCTGGCATATTTCAGATACCTGTGAAAGCACCAACATGAGGAAATAATGAAATTATTCATGATCCCAAAATATTCCTACTTTTCATTCTAACTCTAAGAAATCACTATTTTAAAGAACTAGTAATTCTAGAAAGAACAGTGACTTTTGTATGTTTGAATTTTTGCACTGCAATGCTGTTAAATTTACATATTAATTCAAGTAACATTAAATTGATCCCAATGAATGTTCTATATAGATAATCATGTTATTGTTAAATAAAGACATTTGTTCTTTTTCTAATCTGGATGGCTTTTATTTGCCTTATGTCCTTATTGCATTAAATAGAATGCCTAGTGTAATGCTAAATATAATTGCTGGCAGGAGATGTCCTTGCCTCCTTCCTACCTAAGGGAAGTAAGGGGAAAACATCCAGTCTCTTAGTGCTAAATGTGGTTTTAACTGTAGGTTTTTTGTGGACACAAATATGGTACTTAAAAAGTTCCTTCTATTCCTGAGTTTCTAAGAATTTTCATTAGAACTGATGTTGGATTTTGTTGTGATTTTCTACACCTACTGAGATGAGGTATTTTTTTTTGTAACCTACCATTTTTGTAGTCTACCTTTTTTGTAACCTTTTAATATGATGAATTATAAAGTTTCTTATATATTCCTTAAACAACTGCATGCAGTTTTGTGCTGAAGGATGAACATTTATTTCACTAATTCACAGCATTTACTTCATAACTCCTGAGAATTATATACTATTGTAGATGTTGGAGTCCACAGTGAAAAAGAAAATGACAAAGTCTCTGCTAGCTGGGAATCCAAATTATAGTTGGATAAATAGTTAATAGGTAAAAAAGAGATATACTTTATGTCAAGTAGTGGTAAGGTTTAATAACAACAACAACAACAACAACAAAACCCAGGTGCATAGATTTTTGAGTATATTAGATGTGAGGCTGCTGGTGACTCTTTTATAGGAGATAACCAAAAAAGAATCTCAGATGATGTGACAAATTTGGGCAAATCACTGGACAAGCAAATGGAGCAAGCTATTTAGAAAATTGGAGGAAGGGACTTCAATCAGAAGGAGTAGTATGTGCTAAGGTTGCAGACCCGTTCCATATTTTGAAACTCCAAAGCAATCAGTGCAGCTGCAGTATTGTGTGGGAACATACACCTCAATTATCAGTGTTAATGAATGCAAAAATGCAAATAAGAATTAGAGCTAGAAGACAACTTCATTCAAAATTCAAATGGAGTCACTAACTGATATTCCAGGAAAACATTGACATTAACTAAGTAAATATGTTAGCATGTATTGCCTCTTCCTGCTAATTGATCTTATTGTTTATCAGTCTAAATTTGAGACATGAAAAACTGAGTGTCCAATATGAATATGTTCAAGTTTATACCAGTCTTATCATACATTGCTAATCTTAGTAATGTGTCCTTATGAAATTCTTTCAAGTGAAGATTTAGTTTTTTACTTGTTTGATGTTATTTTATTTAATAATTTTGATGCTACAAATTTCAACCGCCAAGATAATAGAAGTATTACTTTGCAGGACTCTAAAACTGATGGTCAGTCTCACATGATCTTCCTCCAGAAGGAGCTGTTTGAATTAAAAGATGTTTGGAAAAAAAAAAGTAGTTCCTGAGGACAAACAAATGTCAGCAGTGCAGGTTAAAGAAAAAGCTATTTTTTTAAGCTTTGAAATTTTTAGAGTTTTGTGAAACCCTAATGTAGATTATGAATCAGCAAGGGAAGGAAAACCTGTTGACCACGGAAAACACACTAGCTGCTCAACGAGACCCTTGTACTCACCAGAGCGAATAATGAAGACTGTCATGGAAAAGGCAAGGACATTTTGGTTTATTGAGTCCCTCTTTAACTTGATGGGAGAGAGAAACAGCTGGGTTCTCCATGGCACACCAGGGGATCATAGTCAAAAGGTCAGAAATGGTACCATTAAAAAATTATAAGCAGAAGCTTATAAATTTTTATCACTTACTGCTTTTAATTAACCTTTAAAAGCTATTTATGTAGGAATGCATAGGCCTTGACTTTGAAGAGAAGAGGGTTTAATATCATTGTATTTTTTAATGAAGACCAATGGATGCCTCTTTTCCAGTGTTGCTATGACATTTCAAGTTTCAGTAACACCATACCCAGTGAAAGGATGGCTTGCTGAGTCTCAAGATGAGTACCAGGTAGAAAGATGGTATTTTGATTTCTTAATCACATTTTCTTTAATCTCAGGCAATTAATGAGATTACAAATTATTTTTTAGATATGATTAATATAATTGCATAAATAGAAAGTTCAGTTCCAGGTTCTCTGAATTTTTATAGATTTATACAATAAATCTTGGGCAATGAGCTTTGAGGAAATAAAGATAATATATAAAGATAATATATATAAAAAGATAGTGTATTACTGTTTCATTTGTGTAACAAATAGCTACAAGCATAATAATTGAGAAAACTTCATATTATCCTAGAGTTTCTTAAGTCAGGATTCCAAATGCAGCTTCATGAGGACCTTTGCTTCAGGTTCACAAACTATATTGAACCGTTGGCTGGAATGGAGTCTCATCCACAGACTCAACTGGGGAACACGTAGTTGTTAGTATAATTCATTTCCATGTAACTATAGAACTAAGAGTCCTTCTTGTTGGTAGTCAGCTAGAGGCTATTCTCCCTATTCCCAGAGAATATCACATGGAGAAATTCCTAGAATGATTTTGCTGGAGCTGGAATCCTAAAGAATATAAAACAATTACAGAGGTGGCACCTATTTCCTTTACCATATTCCACTGGTTAGTCACAGATTCTGCCACAGTTTCAAGGGTTGAGAGATCATACACAGATATGAATTCCAGGAGATAAAGAGCATGAGGGATCTCCCTAGAGTCTGTTCACTTCCCAGAGCATATGAATTAATAGGAAATTTAGATTACTATATGGACTATCGATGTAGTCATTGAAAAAATAGTGGCTTTAAAGCCAGGTGGGACCAAAATTGAAACCTATCCTTAGAAGTAACTGATTTTTGCTTTTGAGTAAGACATTTACTATCATTCTATTTTGTTTTTGTATTTTTTTACAGATAAAATGGGGAGTGTTACTATAATAAAATCAAATGAGATAATAGATATAAAGTATTTAACATAATGTCCACCATAGGAATAGATGTTCACTAATAGTAGCAGCTCAAACAAGTAATTATTGTACAACAAGTAATTGTTGTATTACTGGTGAAGAGGATAATATACCCCTTACCAATTGAGTAAAGTACATTTTATTTCATTTTTATCATGTGAAAATGAACTTCACATATATTTCTTATTTTTCCTGTTTCACTAACATAATATAAGTCTAAGATCCATGTATTTGTTGTGTTTAATTTTTTATTTTCCATTAATTTTTACTCTGTGTAATACTCCATTGTGTGGTTATACTATATTCAAAATAGACATTTTTGGAAAATGGACTTTTGGATTATTTCCAGATTAAAAAAATCTTTTTATTAACAATGATGCTATTAAATGCAAGGGAAGAACATGAGAAATGTATGTGTGTTTAGACCTCATGAGTTTGTAAGACTTTATTTGAAAATAGCAGCTCTCATTCACTGAATATATATTAAATGTCAAGAAAATTATTGTGCTAGGATCCTGAGATAAAACACTCCTTCAAAAAATTTAAGTGCTTAGTGGGGGGAACAAATAAGTAAAGAAAGTGACTCTCTAGGGGATCAGATCTCATGTTGCTTGAGAGACCAAGTCTCCTGGTTTGATTTGACTTGGTGTTAATGCTAAAACTCTCACTTTCAGCAATCCTTTAGCCCCAGGAAACTTGAAGTAGGAGTGGTAGACGTTTCTCTAAGAGCACCTTCAGACTGAATTTAGGATGGAAGTCTAGTGGATATTGGTTAATAAACTCTAGGTATCTGGTAGAACTTACATCTGTGAGGAAGGGAGGGTGGGGAGGGAAAAGGTTAAGTCATACTGAGAAATCTTCCCAGAGGTGGTGATCTGTAAGGAGAGAGGAAGAGAATCAGGAGGATGCTGAGAGGCATCATGAAACAAGATGCATTAAGTAGTTTTCAAATTCTGGGAAACCAACAGCTCATTTTTGTTAAGACATAGACTGCACGTAGGAGAGAAGTAAGAGATGCAGCTAGCAAGTCAGCAGTGACAAGACTACAGTGACAAGATGTGTGTCAAGCTAAGAACTTTGAACTGCAAAGCAGGATGAAGTGACAGGACTGGGACCAAGAGCAGGTCTGTGTTTAAAGCATATTACTTGGCAGCAGAGTGAAGGAGCAAGAAATGGATGATTGGTGTGTTATAGTTCCCTGTTTCCCTCACAGATTCCCTAGAGAGCTTTGTAACACTTCAACTCATGCCCATTTAAAATTTGAATAGAAATGAGCAACCAATGCAAACAAAATAAGAAAACAACAGTGAAAGTAAAGCAAGCCAAGCTACTTAAAGCCTTAGTTTCTTTTACCTAGCTAAGTGGATAAGTCTACGCAACCCATTTATATATAGCATTTATATAAATTTACATATACATTCACCTAAGTGTTAATAAACCAAGTTCATACTGTGGGCTTACATTTTAAAGCTTGCTTTCATGGTCATTCAGTAGTAAAATGTAGGAAATAAAATGGATAAAACCATTTCATCCACATATGGATGTACCAACAATGAAATATGCAGAATGTTCTCAGACAAAAATACATCAGTGATGCTAGGAGACCAGCATCATCAACCTTATAGCCTTAGCATTGCAAAAACCAGCATTCCTTGTAGGATGGAAACCCGTGTGTCTTACGGGTTCTCTGGTAGCCTTGCTAACAAGTTGACATCCACAATATCATGAGAATCTAGCAAGGTTCCTGGCTGACAATGTCCCTGACATAAACAGGGATAGTCTCAGAAGGATTTTTAAAAATCCATCAGTTTATTATCTCCTGGTTCTCCTCCCAATTCTTCCTCTTTTCATCACCATAGCAATAATTACTGAAAAGTGAACCTAAGGAGAGATTTCTGGAATCTATCTTGCCTGGGATCCTTATCTAGATGAGCCAGGCCGAGACTCCAAACTATCCCAGTTGCCATCCTACCATTTAAATTACTTGGACTTTACATACAGGTGGGAGAATCAACCTTTCCTTTTCTTTATCTTCACCTCTTCCTCACCGAAGCTGAAGAGGGCTGCATAGAATGATAAACACAGACCTAATACTTAGCATAAATCACCTAAAGTGATTCAATGAGAAGAAAGGCAAATTTCCAGGTAGTCCTGTAGTCTCCTAGTTTAATGGTGAATGGGCCTAGAAGCAACTTTCTACCATCTCAATATAATTTGCCTTTGTCGAATTTTAGATTTTTGTTAGAGCAGACATCTATAAACATTTTAATATTCTTTAATAATATAAATTGGTCTGAATTCTAAAACCAAAGAATCGACATTATCTGCTGTTTCTGCAGATGTTTTGCCTTCACTATACGTACACACTGGACATAGTACAAATTTTCCCCACTAACTCAAAGTAGAGCATTCTATGTAAGTTTGTAAACTGAAACAGCACAAACATGCAATCATCATTACTTTATATGGGAAAAAAATTCAAGCACCCCAGACCCCAAAGATAATGGAATATATTGAAAGCTGAAAATGGCACTAACATACGGAAAAAGCAGGAAATTGTCTACACACAGCTAAATAAAGCGTGGTTCTAGGGAAGGAGGTGGGCTGGGTCCCTCTTCTGCTGGGGAGCTACTCTTTCAGACAGGCAGCCACAAAGCAAGCTCTATTCTTTGCCTTTCCTCTTTGTCCTAAAAGTTCCTGTAGTAAAAGCAAAAGTTCTCTTCCTGTCTCTTTGAGTTAGTGTGAACAGCCACGGATGGGTTCTTTTGTAAAAATCAAATTATGGGGGTGCATTTTGGAAGATCCAAAGACAACTGCACATTCAAAGGTGACTGTAAAGCAAGGTGTTTGCAAGCAGCATATCCTGAGCTGCGTAGAATTAAGACTGTATTTCAAATGGAGCAATGCGTGTTTTCAGTGGTCAAAATACCTGTGGTCTTAGGGAAGATTTGGTATTTGTAAACAACAAAAAATTAGGCATTCAGAGTCATTTTAATTGAATAAGACAAGTGACTGTGAGAAAAAAGGGCACTTGCAATTGATAGGAA
Organism: Uropsilus gracilis; assembly: GCA_004024945.1. Classification (NCBI taxonomy): domain Eukaryota; kingdom Metazoa; phylum Chordata; class Mammalia; order Eulipotyphla; family Talpidae; genus Uropsilus; species Uropsilus gracilis. The sequence goes on from PVHY01009603.1 coordinate 25,838, forward strand.
ATGAAAATTTGATTGACTCATATTTTCTTCTCAACTGTCTCTGAAGGCAATTACCAAAGATGAATTGCATACAAATGTTGATCAATGATGTAATATAGGAAGCAGCACAATCTGTCTTTAGGACTCTCTGTAGGAAACAATACTTGACACATCATCAAGTTGTATGTGCTGAAAGTATATTGCCTGATTATATAGATGCTTCTTTGCTTGTTGGCCATATACTCTTTTTTTTATGATTCTATTTTTTAAAATTGATTGCACATGTGGATATATATTTATGTTACAGTAGTTTAAGGGTTTAAGAGTTCTCCCACCATTTTTAACACCAGTGAACCATCGTCATCTCTTGTGCCCATCTCTCCCCTGATTTTTCCCTCCTCCCCCTCTCTTGTTGTACCCTTTTAGTTCTGTTGACACTTTTAAAGATTTCTTGTCCATTTGTTTTCCCAACATCCCTCTTATAAGTGAGAGCATCTGGTATTTTTCTTTTTCTTTCTGGCATATTTCCATTAACATGATTCCCTCTAGCTTCATCCATGTTGCTATGAATGACATAAATTTGTCTTTTTGATTGACAAATAACATTTTGTTGTGTACATAACCGCAACTTTCTGACCCGTTCATTTGTTTGGGGGCATTTGGGTTGTTTCCATGTCCTGGCTATTGTAAATAGTACTGCAATAAACATCCGAGTACAGGTATCCTTTTGAATTAGTGTTTTGTAAACTTTGGGTAGATTCCTAGAAATGGGATTGTTGGGTTGAATGGTAGTTCCATTTACAGTAGTTTAAGGGCCCCCCACAGTTGGCCATGTATTCTGGGATAGCTTATCGGCTTGTTTTCTCATTAGGATCATACACACACTCTAGCATAATTTCTTTTATTAAGGTAATGGGTCTCCATATGTCTAAAGCCAAGGAGTGAATAGAAGCAGTATAAGCTTTTTTACTTTTTATCTAAATATTTTTATCTAAATATTTTTTGTTGAGGTGACCTTGGTGTACAACTTTATGTCTGAGAGGTTTAGATTCACATCTCTAGCAATGTCAGCTGCCACATACACCCATCACCACCATAGTCCATTGGGCTCCCTCTTCTCTAGGCTTCTGTCTCTACCCTGAGCTTTTCCCTCTCCCTCTCTGGTAACCTCAGTTCCCCAGTCAGATTTCAAGGGGTTGTTCTGGTTGGAGTTTGTCTATTCAATTTGTTTTGTTTCTTTATACTTCACATAAGAGTAAACTCATCCAGTAACTCCTTCTGATTTATTTCACTTAGAATAATCCCCTTTAGTTCATCCACATTGTTGAAAACAGCAAGATTTCATCAGTTATAAAAATAGCTGAATAGTATTTCATATGAATTATATCACTTTTTCTTAACTACACATCTATCTATCCTTGGGCATTTAGGTTGCTTGAACATTTTAACTTTTGTAAATAGTGTTGCAATGAGCAAAAGGGTAAATATATCCCCTTATATTTATTTTTATATTATGTTGAATACTTAGATAACTAAGAATGGTCTTGCTAGATACTTTGATTGATCTATTTTTAATATTTTAAGAAACTCCCTTACTGTTTTCCATGTGGGATATGCCATCCAGATTCCCAACAACACTGTATGAGAATTCCTTTTGCTCTACATTTCTGTCAACTGATGTGGGTCATTTTTTCCAGATGTGAGGTGATATCTCACTGTGTTTTTGTTTTGCGTTTTCCTGATGCTAAGTGATGATGAGCATAATTTCATGTGCTTGTTGACCACTTCCATGCCATCTTTACAGAAGTGCCTATTTAGCTCTTCTGCCTGCTTTTTTTCTAAATTTATTTTTTATTAAGGAGAAATTGACATCTTACATGTACAATACAATGTTTTCTTATTATATACACTGTGAAATAATTACCACTATAATTCTGTTAACAATTATCAGCATACATAGTTAAAATTTTTGTAGTAAGAACTTTTTAAAAAATTATATAATTTATATATATATGAATTTCACATCTTTCTGATCTCTGGGGTTCACCCCCCCTTGACTGTTCCCACCCTGTCCCACCCACCCCAAATTATGTACTTTAATTTGGTTGTTGGCTTGTTTTGACTTTTTCCCATGTCTTTTTGTTTATCTTTCCCATGTCCCATGGGAAAGTGAAACTATTTGGTTTCTGTCTTTTTTTTTTGACTTGTTTCTGCTAATATGATTTCTTCTAAGTCCATCCATGTCATCATAAAACCATCCAATTTGTCATTTTTAATTGATGAGTAGTATTCCATTGTGTATATACACCACATTTTTTTTTCATCCAGTCATCTGTTTTCAGACATTTTGGTTGCTTTCATGTCCTTGCAATTATAAATAGTGCTGCAATAAACATCTGAGCACAGGTGTCCTTTTGTACAAGTGTTGAGGTCTCCTTAGAGTAAATTCCCAAGAGAGCAATTGCTGGTTCATATGGTAGTTCTATTTTCATTAATTTGAGCACTCTCCACACAGCTTTCCATAGAGGTTGGACTAGTTTACATTCCCATCAGCAGTGTAAGAGTGTCCCCTTCTCTCCACATCCTCGCCAGCACTTGTTGTTGCCCGTTTTATGGATGTGGCCAAAAAAAAAGAGAATGGAGACCCAACTATGCCACATCTCAAGTAATACTACAAAGCCATAATAATTAAAACAGCATGGTACTGGTTCAACAACAGAAAATCAGACCAATGGTATAGAATTGAGTGCTTGGAAATAAAATCACACATATATAGTCAACTAATTTTTGACGAAGGGGAAAAACTTACATTGGAACAAAGATAGCCTCTTCAATACATTATGCTGGGAAAACTGGACTAAGACCTGCAAAAAAAATGGACTAAGACCACATCCTCACACCTTGTACAAAAAACAAATCAGATCTGAAACCATAAATACATGGAAAAAAAACTTGAGAAAAACCCTCCAGGAAGTACAATTCAGAAATCCCTTTCTGGAAAAATCTACTGATGGCAAAAAAATGAAGGAAAACATAAACAGATGGAACTACATCAAACTAAAAAGCTTCTACAGCAAAAGAGACAGAAAAAACTAAAAGAAGCCCAAGGAAAAAAATTTTGCCCTCCGTAAGAGTGATAAGGGTTTAATAACAAAGATCCACAAGGAACTCACACAATTAACCAAAAGTCTAATCAAAAAATGGGGAGAACTAAAAAGCCACTTCTCTACAGAGGAAATACAAATGACCAACAGGGACATGGAAAATTGCTCAATGTTGCCAGCAATAAGGGAAATGAAAATCAAAACCACAATGAGATACCACCTTACACCAGTAAGTATGGCCCACATGCATAAAATAGGCAACAACAAGCGCTGGTGTGCATGTAAGAACTTTTTTAAAATGACGTCTCATTGTTTTGCAACTTTGTTAATAATTTGATAATGTTGATTTCTCCCCTTATGTGTGTTTGTTTCCTGCAGTTCTGCTGGTTTTTTGATTGGGTTTATTGCTTTCTTGTTGAATGGTACACTTTTTTTGTAAGTACTGGGTAGTAAGCTCCTATTTGACATATGATATCCACATATTTTCTCCCAATTAGTAGGAAGTTTTTTACTTTAATTATAGTTTCTTTGACTGTTTCAGGCTTTTTAGTATGATGTAGTTCTATTTGTTTATTTTTGTTTCCATTGCCATTGTATTTGAGTGCCCAAAGACTTACCTGAAATCAGAGCCACAGGGCTGCCTGCATGTCTGGGTTCCTGGGTCATTGGAGTTCCTTTGCCAGCAGGGAGCCAAGGTGACATGGAACTCCGGGTAGCCCCCCTGTGCCCATAGAATCTGGGGGGGATGGGGTGGGGGAGTTTAGCTCCATCCACCAGCAGATGGTGGCACAGGTCAGCCATCTGCAGCCCAAATGGGCCAAGACATGGTTTGGCCAAGCCTCTACCCCAAGGGGGCTTGGGACTGCACCTACCTGGCCATCTGGGCCCCACTCCAATGCAAGGAGGAACCAGCACTTGGGTGGGGTGGGGGGGGGAAGGAATGCTTCTTCCATCTCACTCTCACTCCAGCTAATCTTCAGGAGGAGGAAGAACATAAATAATACAAATGGCATTATAGAGTGGGTGAGGAACCCAGTAAAAATCCAGCCCACAACTCTGAGCTGGACATAGGAGATGGAATATTGAGAGAACTAGTGCATACAAGACTAGAGAAACAACTATGAAAACACAATGTCACAAATGCACACCTATGGACTCACTGGGTCTGGAAGAGCAAAGACCTCATTTCTGAGATGCCTTCTAGGAGAGCAAGATGCCCCTCCCCACACCATGTGAGAGGAAGGCTAAAGACTGGGGGTATCATCCCCACAGCAAAGCTGCAAACTGAGGCAGAGGTGACGATATACAATGGCCATTCACAGTGCCTGTATCCACAGAGAAACTGCTTCACTGACAGTAGTTAGGGGTGAGGCCTCCCCAAACTGGATGCCAGATCCATAAATTAAAACAGCAAAACAACACAGAACAGGGATTGGAGAAGACAGCCTGCAATGAGGAAACATGGACAGACCACAAATAAATATAGACTGGCTGACAAATGGAAGGTTAACATTGAAATCCTACCAGTGCTGTTCACCTGGTCCCGAGAACATAGTCCCTGACCCAATGAAAGGACACAGGAAAGAGACTAATGGACTTAACACAAACTAGCAAACAACAAAATGAAGGCTTTGAGTGAATGGAGGGGGTGCCAGAGTGAAGGGGAAGGATCCCAAAAACCATTTACTAAGGTTGTGATTTAAAGAATAAAAACAAATAAAATTGAAAAATTGAAAAAAAATACCTGATATCAGTGCCATGGAATGTTTTACCTATGTTTATTTTCTATGTATTTGTGGTTTCAGGTTTACTTTCATCTTTCATCCATTTCATTAAATTTTGTGTATGATGTGAGTATAGGTCTAGTTTCATTCTTTTTCATGTAGCTGTGCAATTTTCCCAACATCATTTTTTGAATAGACTTTCCCTTTTTTATTGTATGTTGTAAATTCTTTTTAAAGAGAATAAGTAAATTACCATATAATTGGGTGACTTAGAATTCAGGCTCATTAAATTAGCATTTATAAGCATGAGTGATTTCATATAATTGGTGTGTAATTGTGATTCTAAAATGAAGGAAATGTGAAAGATTTTATTATAGTTACCTTCAAGGAAAAATACATATTTTTATTCCTTCTTTGTGGCCATTTTCAAGGCCACTGTAAAATGCAATTGACTTGTATTTGTCTCGATTACCCCTGGGTATTACTGTTTTTAGGAAATCTAGAAACCTATATTTCTACTTTTATATATTATAGTTTAATTCATTTAAATATGTTAATAGTAATATTTAAGGTAGATAAATATAAGTTTGTTTAACCACATGCCTCAATGCCACAAAACATTTTACACTAAATAACAGGATATTTATATGATGGAATGTAAAATTACCAGAAATCTTGCATATAAACTTTCTCATTTTAACTTAATTGTATTGGAATTAGGCTGTCTATTTTAAAGTTGAGCAAGAAATGCTCAACAGAGTTTAATGGCTTACACTATGTCACAAAACGAATTAATAATGGAGTCTAAACTCAATTATCAAGTGCAGTTCTGGATATTGTTGTATGTTTTACAACATTCCTCATTGTCCAATCCACTATCATAACAGTTCCTATCACAACTCTGAATAAATAAAGATTATCATGATTTAGGTTTTTTTTTTTTTAATTCTCTGCTTCTACCTTGTAAACATTGATATATAGAGTAACTGGTAGAAGCTGGAAAGTTGGGGAAAGCAAAAGAGGTGTAGAAAAGTAAGATGTAGCTAGCAGCTACATTGATATAAAATGCATTTGCATTGGTGTAAAATGCACACACATTGTGCAAAAATGCATGTGTTATATCATGACCTTGATAAAGTTATGAATAGAAATCAATCTCTGGGCTTCCAGCAATCACTGAGAAGATAGTGCTTTGTATAATTTCCAGCACTCACAGGTGAAAATAAGCTAGTGGCTGAGGAAAAATACATTTATCTCCGGTAGTAAAGCTAAAAGAATATTCAATTTTTACTAAAATGTAATGATGTAAGGAAATAAGAATATGCCCCACTGGCAATAAGTGATAGTTGTAATAAAAAAACAAAAACAAAAAATCTTCCTTTGGGTATGAACAAGGAAACTTCTTAACCAAACATGGACAAGTTGTTCAGCAATTGTAAAATTACAAATGTACCCCCTTTTTAGTGATCTCTGCTTATTTATTAGTGATTACTTACACATAGTGATAATATGACCTTTGTTCTAGTTGACTTGCTTCTGGGAAAGAAATCATTGAGATACCCAATCACTGAATTGCTTTTGCTTTATGATAGCTTTCAGTCCACATCCCAGTCTGCCATCTGAGTGCTCATCTCTTGAATAAACTTTTCACAAAACCCCTTCCTGCTTCCCTTTACGAAGATGCTCCTAATTGGCTCCTGGGTGTATTTTCCCTTTCCATAATAGGCTAAAGTATTTTGTTCTTTAATGTGTATTTCAGGTATCATTTGATTGATGAGTTTTGGCAGATGTAAAAATATAAGATTTTTGAATGAAGTAGCTTTAATAGTTTGTCAAATAGTTTACCAAAAGTAAGTAAAATAATTTTATAGACCAGTTCTTAGTGATCTCCTTAATTTTGGTTAACATTATTATGCAAAGGTGATACAGTATTAGCAGTAATGTAGAGGACAAAAAAGAAGTTTTCAGGAGACCTGATTTAATTAAGAGAAGTATTTGTTATCTATGTTTTAAAAGCTTTATAATAAAACTTGAGGAAACAAGCTGAATTTGAGATGAACTTAGATTTATTAATTTTTTTTTAAAGAATGTTATTAGAAGTGGAGAGCGATGGTGTGTGCCTGTTGCAAAAGCGTTGGGAGGCGAGAGACCTGGGATTGCTTGAGTTCGCGGATTAGAGACTACCCCGGGGGAAAATTAGCGAGACCTGGTCTCAAAAAATCAGCCAGGCACTGGTGGCGGGTCCCTGTATTCCCAGCTACCTGGGAGGCTGAGGCTGGGGATCACTTGAGTCCGCTGTACCCTAGGCAACTACTTGAGTCTGTGGTACTCCAGGCAACATAGTGAGACCTCGTCTCCAAAAATTAAAAAAAAAAAAAGAATAGTAATAATAATAAAAGAATGTTATTAGAGTTTAAACATTATTAGCTTTTAAAGCTATCGCCTTACCTGAATAGCATACTTTTCAGGAAGCTATAAGCTGGTATTCATTTCACAATGGGCTTGAATGACATCAAATTTTTGGTATGCATGGGGATGGAAGCATTTATTCCAAGGCATTTGCTGAGAAAGAATTATTATCAGAGTTAGAAGAACAGTCCCAGTATTCTAGATCACAAAAATGGGTCTGAAGTGGGAGTTACTTGATTTCCAGTTCTAATATACCACCCCTGAAAAATTCATTGGATGCAAATTTCTTCTACAAAGGTGTGTGCAAACTTGATTTTCAGTGGAAATTAATTTTCAGTTTTTAAGTGACACACCATAATATCTGCCATAATGCACATAATATAATAGAAAATGTTATGATTCTTAAAAATGAGTTTTTCCAGCATTTTTGAGAAATATTTCTACTTTCTATTAATGAATGAATTTCATTCTCATTCTGCAATTAATGACTTCTACCCCTGAATGAAGCAGCATTTCTTATCTGAGTTAATATTAATGATGAAATTTCTATTTTCACATATAATACAACTTATAAATTTTATTTAGATAATTTAATATGCTGTTTGAGACAGTACATGAAAAGTGAAACATCACCAAGTAAAGGAAACTTAGAAAATGTAAAAGCATGTTAATTGCAGGCAAGTGAAGGTGAAACTAAAGGGATCGATATTTGGTTTTTAATTTATAAAAAAGTAATTCATATGTTTCAAACATGCATTCTGCTCTCAATAAAACACTAAAGTTTTCCATCCGTCTGTCCTTGTAACTTTCGGTGATGTTCTAAATATGAATTTTCTGGTTTTGAAGAACAAGTTTCAGTGTCAGAGAGCTATTTTCTACAAATTCATTCAAATACTGTCCGTAGTACAGCTGTGTTTTGTGGATATATGTGTGGTCTCCTAGAGTGAGCATAAGACAAATATGAAAATCTCAGACCAGAGTGTAATTCAGAAATACTACTAACTTATTTGGTGTGAAATAAATTCCTAGATAAATGTCTTTTTAGTCCAGACTCTGTATAATATCCTTAAGCTGGAAATCAGACATACCTATAACTTTTAGAAAAGTGCTTTTTGTTTGTTTGTTTGATTTTTTTTAGGGTGTTAAGATGGTATTATAACTAGGGACCCAGAAATGCCAAATCCAGCATCTAATAGACCGTATTTTCTCACATAGCTCCAGAGGGAAATTCATGCACACGAAAGAATAAGCAAAGATAACAAAGGCAATGCTTTATTCTTTTCCAGAGTGGAGACACCAGTTCCAATGCAATAATCTTAGTAAGCCAAGCATTATAAAACAAATCATCTCTTTTTCAATCTAGAAAGTACTGATGATAGTTGTCAGCGTCAGGGGGAAGGTAAATTTGGATATTTCTTCATTTGAAACATAAAGCATACTCTTTACTATAAACTTCAAGATAGAAGTGTTTTTTCCTATAGGGAAATCAGCACCTGACTATTGGAAGATGGCTAAATGGATAATAAAGGAGCAAAGCAATAGTTGTTGTAAACAGTCAGTTGCACCAAGAAGGGATAAAATTTATGTCTCGGGATTGTTTAATGCTCACTGCACTTAGCCTACTTGCTATTCATAGTAAATTTTTTAAACACTGAATAAATTAAAACAACTTATGAAATTGCTTGAAACAATTTTGCATTTATATTTTGTGAAACCTAGCATTATTTTGTGTCTCCAGAAAATTCTTCAGAATTTGATGATAACTGGAAATGTCACATATAAAATAACTGGGTCCCTGCTGGTAGGAATATAACCTGGTCCAGCCACTGTGGAAAGCTCAAAGACCCTCAAACTAATGAAATTTGAACTACCATTTGACCCAGCAATCGCTCTTCTGGGAATCTGCCCAAAGAAGACCTCAATTCTTATACAAATGGACACCTGTGCTCAGATGTTTATTGCAGCACTATTTATAATTTCAAGGACATAGAAACAACCCAAATGTCTAAAAACAGATGAATGGATGAAAAAGATGTGGTATATATACACAACGAACTATTACTCATTAACCAGAAATGACAAACTTGATGAATTTGAGATAACATGGATATACCTAGAAGAAATCATATTAGCATAAACAAGTCAGAAAGAAAAAGACAGAAGTCAAATGGTTTCACTACTATATGGGACATAGGAAAAACAAACAAAAGGCCAGGAGGAAAAGTCAAAACAAGCTAACAACCAAACTTACATACACAGCTGGAAGGGGGTGGGGGCTGATGAGCAGGAGTGTTCAGGGAGGGGAGGTGGGTAGTGAACCCTGGGGAATACAAAGATGTGAAATATATATAAATAAATTATTAAAAAAATAAAATAGCTGGGTGCTAGCTCTTCTAATCTTCTTCCATAGTTAGAATACTTTTTACTTTCTCATGGAGTAACTGTTTAGGTAAAATTTAATATCGTTTTGTTCCCCTAGAAGGAGAGGAACTACTTAAAAGTCCTTGGAAGGATTTCTGGATTATTACTACTTTCTAGGGGATATTTTTTCCCTAGTAAAATTTTAGAACCTAGAAATTTATTGCCATAGTGTCTTCAACATAGGGTGTTATTTATTTAGGAAATAAAAACCATTTGAAGACAATCTGTTCAGTGAAGTGTTTAATGACATTCAAAATTACTTTAAACACCCATTTGTTGACCTTGAATAACTTGATAATTAGCTGAAATAAAATATCCAACAAAAGTTACAATGAGAAGAAATGACCTTCTATTAATTTATATTGCTGTTTCATTATTATTTCTTTATGTTTAAGTGTACTTTGTTTCTTCATAATATGTGCCTGTTACCTGTTGAAATGGAAAGGATTTGAGGGGTCTGTAGGAATATGATTTAGACATATAATGATATAGTACTTTGGACTTACATGCGTAGAAGAATATTGCATTTTTTTCCAAGGGTTTGTTATCAGGTAGTTGACAAATTTTCATCTTTTAATTCTATTTAAATTCTGTTTCTTAATATTCGTCACTATCAGTTCATGTATAAACTCTATCCTACCACCTAAAGCTATCTCTAATGTACGCTCTTTTATAACACATTCATTGGGAGTGGGAGCTGACATTTATTGACGAGAACACTGAATAAATTGAAATCTAATTTAATATGTATAAAGGTATCTACAGAGGTAGGATGTCATGAATCTGAATAAATAAGAAATTTAAAAAGATCAGTCAGAGTGAAATTCAGTGTCAGTAAATAAAAACAAAATAATTCTTATAAATAAAAGAAGAAAATAATTTGAATGCAATAATTTTCAATAACAAATGCATATATTGTTATGCTATGTTATATGTTAGGTTATGTATATGTTAGGTTATATGTATATGTTAGGTTATGTTAAAAATAAAATATTGACATGACTTACATTACATTGATGAAAACTATATGTATAGTTTATATATATAGTTATATATATATATATATGACAGAAAGAATATAGTTATTTTTCTAGCTAACTGGAAAACTAATTATAAAATATGTTCAGAGAAAGCACATAAATCAATACAAGGATCTAAAACATTTAAAGGAAAGTCAATATTTACTCATACAACAAAGAGGAAGTGTGACATCAAAGGAAAGTGTGAAAGGGAAGGGGAAGGAAGAGAGGAAGGGAGGAAGGGAAGAGGAGAAAGGGAGGATGAGAAAGAGAATACTCTAAGATCAGGGGTAGAAATCTTGGGTAGGGGGAGTTCCATGAGTAAAACAAAATGGTGTTGCATACAAAACAGTGAATATCGTCACCATGAATGTTTTCAATTTCAGTGGGGCTCCATATCACTAAATCAATGACCAGTTTTCCATCCTTATCTCACTTGATCCGTCACATTTTGACCAAATTGATGAGTCTTGTTTGATTCACTTTTTCTCTCTGATGCTAAGAACAGGACACAGCCATTGCTGCTCTCCCAGCTCTCTCATACCCTGGTTATATCTTCCTATTAAGATATAAAATTCACGAGAGTAGAGGTTTTGGGCTGTTTCTAATATACAAAGGGCACTGGGTTGACTAGTTGAATTAATACAATGAACTTTCAGGATAATGATCTCTATCTATCTATCTATCTATCTATCTATCTATCTATCTATCTATCTATCTATCTATCTATCTATCTATCTATCTCTCTCTCTCTCTCTCTATCTGTCTATCTATCATTCCACTGGAATTTGATCCCTCAAATAATATGTGCATTCAGTATGGGGTTAGGGCTTATAAATATCGTTATTTAAGATTCATTTGGGCTAGGTTCTAATTAGAATATCAATTGCAATTATGTCATTAAATTTGCAGCTATTCACATGCAGTATATGCAGAGTCAAAACTCTACACTATGATAAACGCGATAAATTCAGAACATGTTCTCTAAAATTTTTTGAGGCCAGTAGAGCAGAATACCGGTTTTCATATTGTTCTCTTTTGTAAAACCAAATAATAAATTTCTCCTCGAGTTCAGGTAAAAAAAAATCTCTCTTTATCTTTTTCCAGGGCTCTATGAATTATATGTAATGAACCTCTGGTTACCTGGTTAATTCTTCTCTGAGAGCTAATGGGATCAGAAATTTGTTTAATTCTGGTTTCCCTGAGGGCAAAGCCAACATACTGAGTTAAACTAATAAGCTTCCAACATCAAAATCTAGCACACCATCTAGCATCACAAAGAACATTTTTTTAATGCCACAGAGACCTTAAAATGTTTTAAAGTAGATGGAATTTTATCATTATGTTCATATGTGATGTTATGGTGTGCTGGGACTTTTAAAAAATGTTTGAATGATATTTTAAACAAAGTAATAAAATACACAATCTGTCCCTGGTTGATACAACTGAAACTATATCTATGGAAACAGAACTCAGTGACCATGAATATTATTCTATTTGCATTTTCACAAGCAACAAAATAAAAATTTCAATTCCAACCGCATATTTTATAAATACAGTCACCTGTCTAAAGCTCCTGGGTAACTTGGTATTTTAAGATACGCAAGAAATATGTTTCCTCTCTCATGTGTGGATATCAGCAACCTATCTTTTTCAATCTTTTAGAATTTTGAGCATATGAATAGACAGCTGAGAATGACGGAGTTCTAGCACTTGGTTGAGCAGTTATGTATTGCTCCTGTGCTCATCCTGTGAGGTTTGACTTAAACAGAAAGATACCTGCCCCATTACACAAATACCTGTTCAGCAATGCCTAACATCTAAATGATAGGCTTTATTTTCTCACACTGCTTCAAATTTCTTTGGCCAAAATATCCATTTTTTTCCCTGAAAGTTGCTTTAAAAATGAACTTCTCTACAGCGTTTCTGATACTGCCTGAGGGGAGGTATCTTTGAAAAGAAAGTTTTATTTTGGGAAAAGAGAATTCCTTATATAAATGGGGGAGAGTAATAATGGCCTACGTTATGTCTCTGCCTATGTGGATACTTATGCTCGTCTGCACATTACCTGTATCCATATCTATACCTAACCCAATACCATATGCTTCTGTATCTTCAGCTAGCTGAGATGAATGACAGCCTATTAAAAAATAGACACTTTTATAGAACACAAGTTTTCTCCTACTAAAATGATATTAGTTATTCTGAATGGCACTGGGAAAAGTGGAAACTTTTACTAATTAGACATCATTTTGTGGCATATAATGATTTATATTATTGAATAGAAGAATGTCTTTGATACACCTGATGTTTTCTAGCACTCAGTTTGTTTGCACTTGGAAGGCACAGAGCTGTTTTGTTATTCTAGCTATTTTAATGTCTTTTCTTGGACTACCTGTACCCAGTCAAATACTTTGCCCCATGAATCCTATTCTTTTCTGTATTCCAACTTCCAAGTAGGTATCACGGTTTGCTCTTCTTTATGGTGATTGTTGAGTCCCTACATCATTCCTCATTTACCCATTAACAACCAGCCTTGAACAGTGAAGATCTGGTTCTTCTTGGGCTAACACAGTGGAGCAGTTATGAGCACAGAAATAAGTGCTAGACAGTATGTGTTCACCTCACAATTCCATCACTTACTGGTTTTCTGATCATGGCAATATCACTTAAACTTCTTAATCCTTAGGTGTTTTTTAGAGCATAGAGTGCCAAAGATAAAGCATATCTTCCACATATCAGCATTGTGAAGATTAAAAGAGTTGGTATGTTCAACATGTGCATGCTGTAGAGTAAGTGTCCTGCAAGCATTGTTACTCATTTAGATATTTACTTATTGTTACTTATTCAGATATTTATTATTACTTATTTAGATATTTATTTTTAAATTTCAGCATTACTTTTCAAAACCAAGATTTTGTCACTTGACATTTGTGAAGGTTGTGAAGGTTGTCTCACATTTGTATTCTGTATTGTCTATGTTCATCCACCAGGCCCAGAAGTAGACAAGCCATGATTGCATTTGACAGGTTCCCTAGAGGGGTATCAGGAATCTCTGCTAGAGCTGTTTGTTCTCTTTAGTTCATAAATAGATTTATATTGATACCTCATCTTAATTTTTATTTCAGAAAACTCTCATATATAGATAAATAGGTGGCCATAACAAAAGATGACTATCATCAAAATTACGCCCAGTCACCCATCACTTAGGAACTTGACTTTAACATTTTTAGAACACCCGAAGCTTCAGTGTCAGGCTTTTCCGAGGAAAAACAAAACTGGGAAAAGTTGATTGGGTAGTCCAACTTTGCACCAGACAATTGTATATTAATAAGTAATGAAGTTTTTTAATCATATTTCAATTGAAGGAAATATCTAAAAGCTGATTTCATTTGTCAACTTGCTGGTTGAAAGATAGTATTCAGCACTTTTGCTTTTTTCCTCTCTGCATATTTCTACAAAAACAGTAACTAGATTGGAAATCATGGACACATTTCCATCTTAGAAAAGGTTTGCTGCATGAGTGAGAATACTCCATGATGCAGGGACAGGTAAAATGATCAAAGATTAAATTAGGTTAAGGAGATATATTTGATGTGGTTGCCCAGGCAAATAACCTAGAGATCTTTAAAAATGACCCATTACTGACTCCCATCTCTGAAAATTCGATACTGATTCAATTCACCTGGGATATAAGACTTGGGAATTAAATTTTTTAAAAATGACCAGATGATTTGAACACACAGTCATGTTTGGGAACCACAGGTACAGGCAATTTCTTACTGACTGTAAATTTGTGGCTGCTCTGAGTTGGAGAAGGGATATAAAATCATCTGCTGATGAATGACTTAATCTGCTTGAGAGATGGTTCCCCCCACAGGTATCTGCTCTATTCAGTGTAAGGTGCATTTGTACCACCTGACCTGTGCAGACAAGTGTTTGCTCCTAGTGTATGTGGTTGCCTGTAGGGTTAACTCCTGGGGTGTAGGACTAAGTGACAAGACAGGATTGCTCTGGCAAGGCCATCACATGACACTGGTCACTGAACAGGAGTGATTGGAAAGCTGGTATCTCTCAGGCTTGAGGAAGTCTGCCAGGGGTCTGAGTGATTCAAAAGATGGGTCTCAGAAATTCCAAGGAAGGTGACCCAGGAACCCAAAAGGAGAGTCTCTGGGAGTTTGAAAGGTGTTGGAATCCATCAAACTGAAAAGATTGTGCTCAGTTTTGGTTGAAGGTCTTAAGACTGCAGCCATTACCTCTTCACTTGCAAACTCAAAGGAAGGTCAAGGCAACTACTATTTATTAAAATTTTAATGAAGTTTATAGCTGTTCTCATGTGTACAGAATGGATGTCCACCCACCATAATATACTGGCATATTGAGCTTTGACCATTGACTTGTGGTGTTGAAATCTTAGAAATATGAAAATTCTAACAGTGATTTACTAAAGTAGTACTTCATAAGCATTTTTTGTGTACACATCAAAAGACAGATTGCAAACCAGGGCCACTCTTTCCAGAGGCATATTGTTATAAAGCAATTTATATAATGAGGAAGCAATGACTGTTCATTCTTCAGGGTGATTGATTCTGTTACTAGACTTTTCTTAAATACTAGGAGTTGGTTTGTGGCTTCCTCATATCAATATTGGGAAGCAGTTTGTTTTGTTTATGCTTTCATAAGAGATATATGTAAGGAATGACCCAAATCAACTTTATTTCCCAAAATATGCTAAATTAAGCATTGTTTATATGGCTGAATTGGTTTTGTCTGTGCAGAGACTTTTCAAGACTGGTCTCCATTTCATATTTATTTTAACAGAAGCTCTATTAGCTTGAGTCACATTAAAAATAAATCTTTAGGTAGAGTTTAAATCTGTATTTCAAAAAATATATCTTTTATTCATCTTTTACTCAATCCAATTTACTGTTATGAATAAATCAACAGGGAATAGATAAATAATAATGGGATTGGTGGAGACAGGCTGCTTCCTAGAGGGTTGAAGAAAAGATTTCTCTGGAAACCTGGTATTTACACTGAGAGCTAGTCATCAGATACCTCAGTCACGGGAAAGGTCAAGGTCGTAGTGCTCCAGATAGGGGCACAACAAATTCCAGTGCTCTCTTATAAGGTCTCTTCATCTTTCTTCAGAACTAACAGAGATGAAACATGAGTAAATTAAGTTTTCAAAATCAGGATTCTGTGCAGCAATAGTGACACAAGTAAGATGGTAGGTAGAACTACTCACAGTGATTTTGCACCATCTGGATCAAATATATTCATGGAGTATCTTTTATGGGGGGCGTTCAAGTGTGGTGATGGACACAGCTGCCACATGGCTCCAGTTTTCTTTGATATCTGATTTAAAATATCTTTCTCAATGAGTTGAAAACGTCTGCTGTACAAAAACCTACACACAGATATTTATAACAGCTTTATTCATAATTGTCAGAACTTGGAAGCAACCAAGATATCCTTCAGTAGGCGAATGAATAAATAAATCATGGCACATCCAGATGATGGACAATTATTCAACACTAAAAAAAGATAATGAATGATCAAGACATGAAAAGATATGGAGGACTCTTAAATACATGTTAGTATCTGAAAGAAGACAGCGTGAAAAGGCCATGTATGATATTCTAGGAAAGACACAGCTATGGGAGTAGTAAAGAGATTAGTATTTAGTAGAGGTTGGGGGAAGGGGAAATGAATAAACGGAGCATAGAGGATTTTTAGTTTAGTGAGACTCTTCTATATGATGCCATCATGTTGGAAAATGCCATTATACATTTGTCCAAACCCAGGAATACATAACAGTAATGTAAATTATAGACATTGGATCATAATGATGTACTAGTGTAGGCTCATGAGTTGTAGCAAACTTATACTCTGGCGGAGTTTTTGTTTGTGGGGGAGGTTATGCATGTATCAGGGGCAAGGACTTAATGATAATTCTGCTTTCCCCAGCATTTTGTGAACCAAAATTTCTCTACAAACTTGTATTTTTAAAATGTCTTTTCCTTTTCTCTTTATAATGATAACAACTAGATAGTATGCCAAGAGAGTTGCTAGGACAAATGATTCCTGTTTCTACAGGTAACACCTAAAGTGAACTGACTGTATATGTTAATGCTGAAATTACCTGGTGCTGTTCTGGAGTGGGTCAGTGCATGAGTGACTTTTGGTCATTTCTTAAATGTTCTTAAATGCATACTTAAATCAGTCCTGTCACCCTCAAAGATCATTTATAACTTCCTCATATTCATGAGTGAAAGAAGATAAATCATTCTTGATGTATAAGCCAAAGTATATGCTTGAGTGTGAGTAGAATGCATTCTGTCCTGGTCTATACTTTGCTAAAACAAATCTGCAAATTCAGGGAAAAAAATAAATTTTGTCAACACTGTACATTTCAAAGGATTGCTTTGCCAGCTTTTTACATAGTTGCTATGAAAGAGATAAGGTGAGTTCTGACAAATGTAACAGCTAAGTGGGTGTCTTTAGCATTCCCACTCGATGAGCATCTCCTCCTTGGTACCAAACCCACTAGCACCTGCGTGAGAGTTGTCAACAACTAGAGAACTATATGTCCAACACCTATGTCAGAAGATCCTGTCACCATTTCCTCAGCTAGATAATTCATCAAGTAAATCCTTCTATAAAAGTAGTTTTGTGGTAAATACATAACAGCAGTTCTCTGGCGATGAGCTCCCAGATTTGTAGCGTGTTATAATTCCACTAGTGTAAGTATACCACCTTACTGATTAGCAGATACCAGTGATCATGTTGAATGCATAGGTGGGAAGAGAGATACTCAGGTAGTGTCTTTGTGCCAGTGCAAACTGGCTTCCCTGGAATGAAAGGATTTTTCTGTTAACTTCAGAATAGGAAAGGGGGAACTCATCACTCTGTGTTTAGAAATTCTCTTTTTTCTCTTTCACAGACTGCAGATTCTCTTTCTTTATAGGTTTTAAAAAAATCTATTCTTTTTCAATCCCTTGTTGTGTGGCTCATCCCAGGACATTTTCGTACATTTCCCTGGCCCTTCTTGCCTCTGGTGCAACAACCTACTGAATTTTCTCCCTTCTGATAGTTCTCATGTATAATTTAACTGTAAGTTGGCTATTGGAGCTGGTTTATTACTGTACCATACATGAAACAATGCATAGAGGGACAGGCCTCTAATGATTGGGAAGAAAATGTAAAATTCCTAGGGGGTACTGACAGCATCTACACCATCTAAGAATATTACACTGATTCATTGACTTGAATGGGAGAAAAATCAAAGACATTTTTACAGTATCATAGAACACTATGTGACTGACTGAATAATTAATATGTATACTAACACTTGTTATAAGCTTCTTGTACATTGCATAGTGCAGAAAAAGTAACTGGTTATTATAACATTAAAAACTGAAGTCTTTTATCTTCTAGGGGAAATGACAGGGTATGAACAATAGCTAATGGACACAGTTTTGGGTCCATTAGATACACAGAAAAGAGGTTGAATCAGACTTGGTCATTGTGTCAGAAAATTGGTTACGTATTTCATAAGGAATGGGGACCACCATATCCTTTAGGTTTCTTTTGAGAGATGGTAAAATTCAGATGTTGTAAGATGAAAAAAGAAGAAGATTTTGAGATGATAATATAGACACTAAATCTGTTTGTCAGTTAGAAAATCTTGTTTCTTTTTATAAGACCAATTTGATACTATTTATGATAGCTGTAAGTCTGGATTATATATATTTTAAGCTTCGAAATCATAACTCTCTTAATCAGTTGAATATATTTTCTTCTCACAGATGCATATTTGCAATAGGGTTAAACTTACTTTGAAAAACTTCAGCATGCATTTCAGATTCTCACAGTGTTTGATTAGAAATAGATACACAGTTAATAGCAAAAATAGACTCATTTTAAGTGACAAGATATAGTGTTGGCTACAGGTTTGAGAGGAACTCAGTTCTTGACTCTAGCTAGGAGCAAAGTCAATCAAATTCAGGCAGACAAAGATGAAGCATTTGTGATAACATGGATGGACCTAGAGGGAATAATATTAACAGAAACAAGTCAGAAAGAAAAAGACAGAAACTATATGGTCTCACCTATAGATAAGATACAATAATAACAAACAAAAGGTCAAGAAAAATCCAGACTAAGCTGACAGCTGAGCTGAGGCAGGCAGCTAGGGATGAGGAGGGGAGAGGGAGAAACCAGGGAGGGTAGCAGCATGAAAAGATCCAGATGAAGTTCACAGGTGATAGGGTGGAGGGATAACCTTGGGGAATGCAATGATGTAATATATATGTATATACATGTGTATACATATATGTAAATAAATATGTAAATATGTAGACAACAAAAATGTAAATATGTAAACAAAATGATAAAAAAGTCGAACAAAACTGTTCCTTTAAATAAACTAGCAAATTGTTGAAAAACAAAAAACAAAGAAACAGAAACACAAAACATGTCTAGGCAAAGCAAGATGGCAGTTTATTTAACAATAGTAAACTCAGGGCAACCATGTGAAATTCATGGAACAACAGTGGCAAGGGGTCTCTATCCTACATGGGATGCAGGATTTCCTCACTAGGGTTACCTAATTCTAGTAAAGCTCTGTCCCTTAGTTGGAGGGGCCAATTTTAGTTTTTATTTGGCAGTTGGCATAATTGTTTTGGCCATCATTCTTGGGAAGGGAGGTCTAACCTCAACGCTAATAAGGGGTCAGGAACTTGCCAGTGATTTCGAAGTCATCATGGCCTGTACCTTGTAGCCTGTTCCCTGGTATTGTTTCAACGGCCTTTTGCAGGTATTTTGTGATTATGAGATACATGTTTGCATATTTTGGAGGCGGGGAGGGGAGACCTAAGAAAGAACAGCTTTGGAAAGCTGGAAAGTTTCACCATTTTTTAAGAGGATGGGGATTTCTAAGACTTTAGAGTGGGGTTATCAAAAGCTTAAAGAATTATAAATTATGAGAAAGTATAAAATTCCTGCGGCAGAAAACTGCTTTCCTGGTAATTATCATACAAATGAATTTTTTGGCTGATTGGTAGGATAAACTATAAGCAAATAACATTTAATAAAAATAAAACAGTTCTCTCTGTTATAATTGCTCTCTCCATGTTAATCATTATGACAAATGGAGTTATTATTTAGCTCCGATGAACACATTTCCAACATGAATTCTTCCTGACCTTATCTAGTCAACTTTCAGGAAAACACGAGGCTTAGTCATAATGAATATTTATGCCCTGCACAATCTCATGGGGTGACTATGTCATTAGTGAGATCATGTAACTTTCTTCGGCTTCCAGGATAAATGTCAATAAAAGTAACAGCTCCATGAAATTGGAAGGCACATTAACTGCTTTCCTTGAGGAGGCACTAAGAGGTCACCCCGAAACACTGCAGTTCTACAGGGGCCTTCAGAAAATGGCCACATAATTCAAAGACAGCACGAAGATTGGGCTGCCTTTTTGGAGACCACATCAATTTCATTGAAACTGAAGACTGAGTTTGTTCTAATAAGGGAAAACCAGAGCAGCAGATGGGGCTGTGCAGACCTGTGGCTGGAGGTAGAGAGTGATAATGAAGACACCAAGGGTAAAGGCGCAGCGAACTCCCAGACCTGACCTCTATTTTCTATCAGCTGCTGTTGCTTTGAGCCTAAACCTCCAATATTCTATTTGTGAAAGGCCGTCTCATTACTTTCTCTATTCCATCAGACACTAGTTCACATAAATCATACTTCCTCTGAAGGAAGCAATGAGAATTTTTCAGTTCCTCAAAGTCTTGATGAAGCACAATTGTCATTTGCAATATAACTTTCTCAATCCCCATTCAGCAATCCATTTGCTAGATGGATGTTTACTGTGGGATCCTATCAGAACAGTTCTTGGGGCAAGGACTGGCACAGAAAGTCATGGGATGGGGGTGGGGGTATGGGGAGAACAGGGTAACAATGCACAGGTGAGTACTGTGGACTTTCAAGCATGAATTCTGCAATCATCTGGAAGGCACCTGTGGCTGATTTTCTTTCTCCCATTGCCTTAACATTGTTTCTGGGGAACTTAACCTTCAGGCTGGTGAGCTCCTGAGTGCTGGTGAGGATTGTCAGGCAGACAGAAAGAGAGGATGAGAGGACAGTCATAAAATAACAGTGGACTGTGAACTGCCTGAAGCCCTGGGAGAACTCAGGTAGGCATAAGGGCAGTAAGGTTAGTCATTTTCTGCTCATAAAGTTAGAGCACTACTGCAGGCAACATTTTGTGATTTTTCTGTGACTCCTGTTTCGACCGTCTAGGAAACAGAATCAAAGTTGTGCCTTTCATTCACATTACTCTTCCTTTAATAGCTCTATGGCACTTCCTGCTCCAGTGTTCTTATCTGAAACATGGAAATAAGCAATAACACATAAATATGGTTGCTAGGGAAAATGCAGGACATCGTACTAATTTTGAATTTCATGTAAACAACTAGTAAGCATTGGTTGTTTATATATATAAAATTCAGCTGCCTGGGTGTTCTGTATTTAATTGCAATGTTTGGTGACCCTAACTATAAACAAATATGCTATATATTAGAACAACAGTAAATGTAATGGTGCAATCATAGCAATAATAATACAACAAAAATTGGGTAGTGTATGATAGTATTGACACTGATATAATAAAATCAGTGTCAGACATTTCAAGTACATTTCTTTTCAGTGTGTGACACTGAGCACATTCTTTTTCTATGCTTCAATATTCCTATATGCAAAATGAAGATCAAGTGGCTGTTGGAAGTTTACCTACTAATTTATGTAAAACTTTTAGCACAATGTAAATATATGATGGACACTAGATATTATAGCATGTCTGGCTCACAGTCCTCATTGAAACCATCCTACAGTTACTTCTGTTTCTAATTTTCAGATATTATTGATGGTGTGGAAGGGTTGGGAGAATAAACAGCACAGTTGTAGATGAGAAAGTATTTTAGGTACCCCATTCCACTAAGAAGAGGATTATGTAAATATTTCTCTCAATTTTCAATAGAATCCTATCTTCATATGCCACTAGTTCAAGTACATTTGTTCAGATTTTCATTTAGAAGTTGATAAGCTAAGGGTTGGAACACAGAATTTTCTATGTTGTCTACTTGTCATAAACTCATTTAACAATCAATTTCTATTTTAGTTAGATGATTAATTCTAGTCAAAAGGAATTGGTTTAGTAGTTTTTAGCATGACTCTTGGTTTATGCTCTTTTGGAATATAGATTCTCAGAGTGAAGATCTATATAATCTATATTTGTAAACACATGCTCAATTTTCAGAGAGGTTTCTAATTTTCATAGTACTTGACACTTTATCCAGTTGAAAACACTGCCTGTGGGTCTTTCATTTTACTGGATTGCATCTGAACTTCTGAGTCATTCTTATTGTATTTTTAAAATTAACTATATATTTCTCATTTGTGTACCCCAAAGTTCTCCCACCCAACATGTCACCTGTGAACAGTTATCCTGATCCTTTGTGCTTATCCCTCCCATGATTTTACCCTCTTTCTTTTCTATGTGCTTTGGGTCTGTTATCAGTTTGTTAGTTTTAAATTTTTCTTGTCCTTTTGTCTCACATATAAGTGAGACTAGTATTTATGCTTTTCTTTCTGGCTTATTTTGGCTAGCATGGTTTCTTCAGGCTCCATCTATGTTGTTGTGAATGGCTTGAGTTTGTCTTTTTTGATTGCTGAATAATATTCCATTATGTTAATATACTTGTTGTTATGTTAATATACTTGTTGATCCATTCAATTCTTTGGGGGGTTTTAGATTGTTTTTATATCCCAGCTATTGTCAGTTGTGCTGCAATAAACATAGGAGTACAAGTTTCTTTTTGAATTAGTGTTTTTGTGTCCTTTATGTGGATTCCTAGAAATGGAATCACTGGTCAAATGGCAGCTCCATTTTCAGTGATTTGAGAGTCCTCCACACAGCTTTCCATAGTGATTGTTGTCACTGATGTGCCGCCATGCCTAAGCAATGTCCAGAATGTATGGTGCAATTCACCTAGTTCTGAGCTGATGTGTAAGGGACTTCAATGACAGAATTCAGCAGCTATAGGTCAGAGAGCAGATATACCCACCTGGATCAGATACTAAAATGAAAACTAATGTGATTATTTTTTTTCCATTACAAAAATAGAACAGCAATGCATAGGAAATGAAAACCAAATTTGACTTTCTGCGCTAACGTAAACAACCTGGAAGTCATCATTTCCATTTTTACAAGAAGAAAAAACTGAACACACAGAAAATCAACAACTTTGCTTGACACAGAACACAAGTCAATGAGCAAACTGCTACATCAAAATCCCGAGAGAGGAGAAACGAGAGTCACAGCAGAGACATGCATTTGAAAGAGAAACTGTGGGAGACTTAACCAGGTAGGAAACATGAAACAGAAACTGTGGGAGACTTAATCAGGTAGGAAGCATAAATGACATTTTTAATGAATTGCTGGAGATTGAGTATTAGAAAATCATGATGAGAAGTTATGGAGGATGTTAGTCATGGGTGTGTTCCCATTTTGTAAGCTTTAAATACAGGTTTCTCAAGGCGGCTATATCAGAGTGAGGTCCTTATGACTCTGGCATGGAGAGAGAAAGAGTAATTCTTTGTGAAATACATATAGAACCTTCTTTATAATAGAGATCTACTTTTTTTAGGGCAAGGAATTTTTCAGAGCCGTAATCCATGTGGGGAACGGCATTTCTCTAGTTCGGCACCATCTTGTCTTCCTGTCTCACCTAAAGCAGGAAATAGTAGAAGGCCACCATTCAAATGTATTAAAAACATTACTAAGTGGAAGAGAGTGAAGGGAAGAGAGAAGAAATTTTACTAGAGAAACATAGAGTATATGGGCCTGAGGGGCATGTCTACTCATGACAGATTTAACTAGAATGTTTGCCTTTTCTCATTTTATTCTATCACCATGAGGACTCTGCTAGGATAAGCTATGCATTGTAGACAAAAGATCAGTCATCTTTTGATGATACAGCCGGGATGGCTAAATAGGACTGGAACCAGTTGACTTAATGACATTCAAGAGAATCAGTGTTAGCTTAGGGGAAATGATACTTTGTACCAGAACACATCATCTTGGTACTATATTCATATGAACTAAATTGTCTTTCCTCTTTAAAAAAGTCAACATGCAGATCTCTCAACTGACATTTTTGCACAAACAACAAATTCTTAATAGCTAATGAGAAAGAGAAATTGCTCCAAAATGTAAATTTAATTGTTCTTGACAGTGAGCAGTTTACCTGGAGGAAGAGGCAGAAAGTTGTCCACCCTTTTCTTTGCAGAATGTAATGCTTACAAGTAAGTTTTCCCAGATGTGCTTATTATTTTGATCTCTTGTTAGTCTAGGAAAAAAAAAAGAAAAATAATACAATTTTGATTAGAATCTATGAAGAAAGACTAAAATGAATGGTGACAGCAAGTCGTAGAAAAACTGAGATAGAAGGTATTATACTATGACAAGTGAGGATATTTCAGAGCCCATTATTATGGGATATTCATCAACCATCCACAGTGTCCATGCTTCACAGGCATAAGTAATTCCCTGGTAAGGAATTACTTTTATCTCACTGACATCTGCATTTGAAAAGTTACTATCTTCACAATGTTGCCTTGTCCATCCCTCCAAAGAACAATTCTTTCAGTACATAGTTCATACAGAACAGTTGCTTACTTGACCTGCAGGGTAAGTCAAATTCTGCCTTTTATGTAACTTTGAAGGGATTGTTTTAAAAGTGAAGGAAGAAGGCATTCAAATACATTTTTTATTAATTTACCTCAAAAAAAAAAGGAGTCACTTTCAGCATGCTGGATTTTTTAAAAAAGATAATCTAAGTTAATTACATTGCTTAAATATTTGCTAAACAATATCTACATAATGAAATGACTGGTGAATATACAACTTTTTTAAAGGCTATTGAGATTCATTTTCTCATCAAAGATACAATTTTAAGTGATGAGAGTTTATCATGCCATTGGTCAATGTTATATATATATATATTTATTATATATTTTATTTTGTATGTATATATAGACAAAATAAAAAAAATAAATTGAAAAAAAGAAAAAGATAATAGGAAGAAGTAATAAAATCAGACCATTGAATAAAGTGATCTCCTGAGAGCTCGTGAAAAACAACAACAACAACAAAAAACCAAGAAACAAGAAAACAAAACAAAGGCACAGAGCAAAAAAATAAAACAAACAAATTGATGCTAGGCTTCCCCAAACTTTCTGATAGAAAATGAGTGTGGATCAGAGCTTTGAGTTCCACAAATGATTTTGGGAAAACAAATGCAGCTATGTTTTAATCATCAGGCTTTTAACTGTTGGTGTAAAAGTATAAACATGATGGCATCCCATTTCTTCAAGATAGGATGCATTCTAATTTTCTTTGATGGATTAAGTGGAAACTAACTTAAGGGAAAGGGTGGGTCTCAGTCATGCCTTTTATTAGCACACACTTGCTGAGAACCTGTTTTGTGTCAAGCACTGGGCTGTACCCAGCATATAAGGGCAATTAACCATTGAACCACCATCAAGAATTTCATGGTGTAGTGGATGACATCAGCTCATTTCAGTGACTGCTGCATCAAGTGGCAAATTTGATGGGTGATATTATTAGCACAGTGGATTTCGGTGTGTCTGAGCAAAGCACTCTGAGAAAGGTGACTAAAAGAACAAGGGCACAGGTCCAGACTATGGAGAGTAATGGCAGCAGCAGGGGGGACTTGCCAGACTGTTTGACCTCCAAGAGTCCTTTCTGGTCCTGCTTGTCTAAGCACATCAATATAATTAATTCATTTCACTATTCCCCAAAGTCCTACCATTTAATAAGAAAAGTGGGAAAATTTTAAGACAATTAGCAACTAGAGAACTCAAAGCTTAAATTAGCAAAAGGTTATTAATAGGTGTATGCCTCATTTAGCTGACTCTTTGGAGAGCAAGATATACTGTACAAGTGGAATGTCCAATGAGATGTACACTGTTTTTGAATATCACCATTTTAACATCTAAAAACTTATGATGATATATTTTTTGAATGTATCGCTTGATTTTGTGCCTGCTTAAGCAGAAGGTAATGGAAGACATTTTTAGCCTTTGCGAATATCCTAGCATCCTAATTATGAACTCCTGTCAGTTTCCTAGTGCTGATCTAGCTTTGGTTCTTCTCTCATTAACCGGTCATCATCTGTCTCTACTTCTGTTGGGTTAGCAGCCTCTAAAAGCCCTTTAAACATCCTTTCCATTTGCTGCTTATAATCTGCTGTGGGTTATAACACTGGTTATATGATTAATTTTAAGTTTTGGTCTTGTGTAAGAGAGTCTAACATTTGAGGAGCTGAGCAGGGAAGTAGGGCCAGCACGTATAGTTGCAGTATTGCCTATCTAATATGTGACAAACTTTGTGCTTAGTATTTCTTTTGTGCCTTTGTCTGCTTGGGCTGCTGTAACAAAGGTGGTGACTCCAACACAGAAATGTGCTTCTCACAGTTCTGGAGGCTGGAAGTCTCAGAACGCAGTGTAGCAGGGTCAGTTTCTGGTAAGAGCTTCCTTTCCTTCTTGCAAGCTCTACCACCTGGGGACATTTACATGTAATGTTCCTTTTTCTGAAACATATGTTGTATGTTCATCATTTGCATAGCTTCCTGTCCTCTTTTATTTTTTTAAGTTCAATTTCAATGTCTCTTGTGCCAAGAATTCTTCCTTAATCCTACTTAACTGCCGAGATTAGATACCTCTTCTTTGTATTACTTGATGTCATTATCTATGTTGTCAAAGTTGCCAGAAGACTGACCAGAGGATAAATATGTGTATCAATTTTATCAACTCCAACATTCCAGTTTGTTTCTCTTTGGTATATGCTACTTTTTAAAATGATTTCCTTACTTAAAATTTTATTTTTCAGCAAGTAGCCTAATTTAGTGGCACAAAGTTTAATGTAATTACTTATTTACATCCAAGGAAAAGTTCTTTTCTTTCTCCTCTATGTATGATAATATGATCTTAATTCAGCGAAGATGATGTTTATGATTTAGCTACACAAGAGTGAGAGAAAGAGCAACTCTTCTTCAGTTAGTAGTGGGAAAAAATTACTAAAGAAGATTCAGAAGTCACCTCACTGTTGAAGGTTCTGCTGTTTGAAAACGCCTCCGAATTCCTGTGATTGTTCCAGCAGTGCTCAGGTGACTTTGAACTTGAACTCAAAGTAGTGGTAATTAACTCTTAGAGATATAAAGTTGTAGCCAGCAAACAAAGACTGATTTAATGGAGCTACTCCATACTTTTATGGTAATTTTTTTCTTCAGTCCAGATGTTCTCCTTTCCAGCATTCTTTTCTCATAACTTTACCTGGGTCTACATTCTGGGGCAGTAGCGGCTTGACTGATAAGAGATATTAACTGATTTTACCTATGGTTCATCTCATAGGCAAGAACTCAGCTATAGTTTTACCATCAGTTAAACATTTGGATACAATTCTTTATGTACTGGTCACCTAGTCCAAAGCATGTTTTGTAATGATCATCGCAGAGGCACTGTCTCTTGTCATTGTTTCACAAAAAACAATATGTTCATTCAGCCAAACAAATAGTCTAACAAAAGGGTAAGTACTGCTGGATTGTAGAATATAAGCTGATTTTGGATAAAATACAATCTGCCAATTCATTCTTTCCTTGTTCTACGTACATTACATTTAAGTTTCTTTTCCACATTTGTAGTTTCTAATTAGCTTTGAAATGACTCTGTGGTTCTGGTAAAAATCAGCCTTCTCTCTTCTGTGATTCCTTTGGGACTGGTTGTTCATTAAAAAAAAAAAAAAGAACATTTTGCATTTTTATAGTTGTGTGCACTGGACCATAGAGGGGCAGCAGATGTTACTTGAATTTTCCCACCCACATATCCAAATGTGAATAATCTTGGTGCTCTTGGCAAACTTCTACCTCATATAACATTACTCTTCTAGCCTGATTCATGACAAAAATTGTTCGTGAGAAACAGCTTCAAAGAATAACCCTTAATGGTGAAATGTATTTCTTGTAGTCAAAGGAACTAACACCTTGGGGTTGGATAATCCTTGCCTAGTAAGTTGTGTTTTTGGGGGTAAATTTTACATTTCTTCTCATGCCTTCATTTTCTTATATATAAACTGAAGTTAACACTATTCCCATTTGAAGACTGTGTTTGACACATACTTGGCACTTTAGAATTAACTTTTTGCTAAGAACATATAAAATATTTAGAATCTTTTAAAAAATACTGGACTACTTGGTATTATGATGGTATGATTCATAATAAAAATATAGATTTGGTTTTCATCCTCATTTCTGGCACTGAGCAGCACAAAATTTCCTAAGTGATGAGAAAGCTATAAAGTTTCTTTTGTTCTGTTAGTGAGGTGAGTATTGCCAGTCACTTGAGGTTGTTAGTGAAGCTGATCCTGTGATTAGAGGGAATTTTAGACCAAGCCCCTGACCTCCAAGTAGGCCCTGGAGACTGAGTTCAATTACCAGTGGTCACTGAATTAATCTTATGCATAATTTTATTAATTATGTTATGTAATAAAACCTCCATAAAAACCCAATGGACTGAGGCTCAGAAGATTCGAGATTCACAAATATATGGGGGATTTGAGGAGAGTGGTGTTACAAGTAGCATAGAAGCGCTAAGGCCTTCCCCAACTTTGTCTTCTGGATCTCTTTCATATGACTGTTCCTGAGTTATATCCTTTAGTAGTAAACCAATGATCTGGGAAACATTTAGACATTTTCTAGGTGATTTAATATATGCTTTGTGTAAAACAAAGATAAATTCAATATTTCATTTGTAATTTTCTATTGCTCAATTTTCAATATTTAATTTTCTGTGATTAATTTTCAATAGCCAACCTTGCATACCTAATCTTTCTTATTTATGGTATATAAATCTTTTCCTATATTGTTGAATTAGATCTGATAATATTTCATTGAAAATTTTACACCTATAACTAGGAGACATTTGTTCTTGAGTTTTCTTCACTTGAACATCTTTGTCAGGTATTTGGGTAGTATTTGCCTGTGGAAAACATTAGTAAATGTTCTGTCTGCTCCAGTTTAATGAGGGATATTGTAGAGAACTTGTATCATTTTTTTTCTCAAATGTTTGGTATAGTTTAACAATGATACCATCTGGATATGGTGTTTTTTCTTTGGAAGATTACTAATTATTGATTTAGTTTCTTTAAAGGATACAATCAGATAAGTAAGTATTGGTAATTTTTCCTCTCAAAGAATTTGCTCATTTCATTCAAATTATCCAACAGGCAGTACTGAGTAGTAATTAAAATTTCTTTAGTGTCCTTTCAATGTCTACAGGATCATAGAGAAAACTCGTATTCCATTTCTGATATTAATAAATTGTGTCCTCTCTTTTTTTCTTGGTTATTATTTTTTTGTACAGATTGGTAATTTTACTATTCCTTTCAAAGGAGAAAGCTTTGTCTTCTCTATTGTTTTCAAATTCTTGGCTTCTGCTATAATTTTATTATCTCTATATTTTGTTTTAAGTTTATATAACTTCCTGTAGTAAGGAAGCTTCATTTATTAATGTTAACTCTCTTTTCTTTTGAGATATGTGTTCAATGTACAATTAGCCAAAAAATGAATTTGGATAGGCTCTGAAGAATAATTGCTTTCTATAAGATTGTATATCACTTGACCCTAAATTTAATGATAGAGATATATTTTTATCTGAAGATATATCACCTAATTCATGGAAGGGGTGGGACTGAGATTTCAAAGAATTTGGGTTATCTATCCATCTATCTATCTATCTATCTATCTATCTATCTATCTATCTATCTATCTATCTATCTATCTATCTATCTATCTATCTATCTATCTATCTATCTATCTATCTATCTATCTATCTATCTATCTATCTATCTATCTATCTATCTATCTATCTATCTATCTATCTATCTATCTATCTATCTATCTATCT
>PVHY01009604.1:9331-55654 GCA_004024945.1 Uropsilus gracilis
TTTTTTTTTTTTTTTTTTTTGAGACTAGGTCTTGCTATTTTTGCCCGTGGAACTGCAGGCTCTCGTTGCCGGGGGTACCACAGACTCAAGCAACCTCCAGCCTCAGCTTCCCAGGTAGCTGGGATTACAGGTGCACACCACCACGCCCAGCTATTTTTTGGGGGGACGAGGTCTTGCTGTGTTGCCCCGGGCGGAACTCGAACCGTGATCCCTGGCCCCAGACGCTTCATAGGCTGAAGCTTACAGGCACATTCTGCATTGCTAACAGGAGCAATGAAGACCCCCCCCCTGGGGCTCAATGGGTGGGTGCTGCTTTCTTAGACTGGCGCCCCCTGTTCTCAGTCCCTGACCTACTGCATGAAACTAACAACTGCGTGTGCAGCATCCCAGGGCCGAGCAGGAAGCCACATAGGGTGTGCGTATGGGGGGGAGGGGGCACGAGCAGTGACCCCGGGAGCTCCAGGGGAGGCAGTACTGTTTCTCTGCCTTCTTGGGGCCCGTCCCTGGGGCTGTAAACTCAGTGGGCAGGAGACCACTAATAGGAGCACAATTAGACGTGTTTCATCTTGATGCTAATGTTTGTATGTGGTACGAGGGGAGCCATCGAAAGAAGTGGCCAAACCCAGGGATTCTGTTTTAACAAAGCGATAGACTGTGAAGCTGTGTTAGACCAAGAGAATGGGGGTGAGTGGGAAACCGACTAGGAAATAATGGGGGGGGACATGAGCGGGAGGTAAGGGCCCCAGTAAGGCTTCTCTGTGCAGACTCACCTCGGTTTCAGCTGCCAGGCACCATGTGAGCACCTCTCTTCCCTGTCTGGGAAAGCTGCCTTTCTTGAGGGAAATGTATATCCTGCTTTCAGGTAGGGGGGTGGGGGTGCGAGTGGGGTGGGGGTCGGAGGAGAGCAGGTGGCAGCGAATCCTGCTCACCTGGCTGTTTCTCAAGTGCTTTCAGCTCAAAATGATCTGTGTGTCAGGAGGGGTCCTCGGAGCCCTTCAGGGTGGTGAGGTGAAGGTTTCAGGGGGCCGGTGGGGGGAGGTCAGGCTTCTACACATCAACAGTGATGGGTGAAATATGAGAGAAACTAGGTGATCACAGCTCCCCAAACCCTACTTTCCAAATGCAGGTCCACAGAGTCTCGTGCTATTTCCAGTCCCATCATTTTTCAGTTATTTTCTTTTCCCATCTCAAACTCTCAAACGCCATCCAGTCTCTGTCTCCATCTCTATTGCTCTGCCTCTGTCTGTCCGTCTGTCTGTCTGTCTGTCTCTCTCTCTCTCTCTCACACACACACACACACACACACGCACACACACACACACCCCTCCCCTACAGTGGAGAAGCCAGGTAGCATTTTCAGGTGAACTAGAAGGAAGGGTAGGACACGGCTCCATCTTCGCTGCTTCCAAAGATTCAAGCTACTAAAGCAGAAGCGGTTTCCAGAGCACCAGGTGAGGACACTCAATATGGAAGACAAGGCAAGACAGGGGCGAAGCTGCTGGGAAAAGAGGTAAGTGGTGAGGGAAGCGAACGGCCTTCCGAACGATGTGCCCTTGGCCTCGGCATCAACCAGCATGGAGAGCTGCGTCTCCGCGCCTGTCAGCTCAGGCTGCTTCCCTCCTCCCTGGGGGCGGGGGCCCTGCTAGGTCACACACCAACACAGCAGCGCTGTTACCGCCACTCAGGCCAACTAAGGTGGCCGGGAGTGACCTCGTCACGCGGCCCGGCGTGGGGCTCAGACCCCAGACAGACCTGGACGTCACCCACTGCAGCTGGACCTCGCTGAGAGGGCAGCCGCGGTGCAGAGAGGTCGGTCAAGGTCACGGCAGCTGTCAGGAGCAGAGCTGGGGCCGACGTCGGGACAGCCTCTTCCCACCACTCAGGCCGCCCAGCACAACTCGGTTTAATTTTAGTTCATCGCACATCAGCCTGCGCTTTCGAGGAATTTTACAGTCCCCACTCCATCTGTGCGTTTTGCCACTCGAGTAGCTTCGCTTGATTCCAGCGCCTCCCTTGGCTCTATCCGTTGCGCCCACCATCCTAGGGCGGCCCAGGGCTGGCTGGGTCGGCACCTGCTTGTCCCGGGTTGGCACCGCAGCCAGGGGGCAGGCGGTCCAGTGACCAGCTTCCTCCGAAGGGCCGGGTCTATGTCAGCGATCCACGTTGGACCAAGACGGAAAGGGATTTCTCCTGAGATTTACAGCCACTGAGAAGGTCTCCAGGGTCCGCTGAGGGCGTGACCTGTCATGCTGGAAGGTGTCGGGGATGACTGCAGACGTTTCAAATGCAGTGAGGCTCCCAGAGGCAGAAGCCAGGCCTTGGAACAAGTGCAACAGGCTGCACTGTGCAAACAGCCTGCGGGCCTTAAAGGCTGGGCAGTGAGACCACTCACGTGGAAGGCAAGGGGACCTGCACCCCGGTGCCCCAGGAATGGTGAAGGAGCCACCAGTGTGACTGTGAGGCCGCACCTGGGAGCCAGGAGCAGGTGTGTCAGGTCAGCCTGAGCTAAGACCCAAAGCCACACCACTTGGCTTTCAAAATGCCAGGTGTGCAACTGAAAACAAACAAACAAAACCAGCATGCGTGTTGTCCAGGTGGAGCTTCCCAATTGTTACCCAGCGGTCGCCGATGCCACCGGTTGCCAGTGGCACCTCTTGGGGACGCAGACACACAGAGAGGAAGCCAGGCTGGAGGGCATTCTGCTGTGTGCAGAGGCCAGGCGCGGCGGTGGTTGGCTGTGCACGGAGGCGGGGTGCTTGCTTGAGATCTGGCTGAAGTTTCTCCTCTCCACTGCTGTGTTCATCCTTTATGCCCTCACCTATGAATGGAGGTGTCCACTCTTCTGGAGGCGTTTTCAGGATGGACATACACTCAGCATTCCAGGTGAACTCACTTGTTTTTCTCCTGTGACCTATGTTCAAATGTCACAGGACTCCGGGAAACAGGAGGCTATTCTGTGCCCTCTTCCTGCATGCAAAGCTCCGTGCCAGGCACCCAGTGCCAGTTGCCAAATCAGAGGCTCCATGGATCAGACCCTGGTCACGCATCACTATTCTCAGTCCTGCACTGCTCGTCTTGATCGGCCCTCAAGTGCGGCCTGCCTTTCTCCACATGCCCATCAGCACAGAGCTCAACACCCAGCCTCTTGTTTGTGCTGCTTCTCTGGGTCACGTACATGCTGCTGTCTTCTCAGCAACCCCCCCAAGCTTTTGAACCCGGGACCCCAGCATGGACAGTGTCATTTGTTGGTAGATTTTAGGCATTGCCATTAGCTCTGAAAAACAGAGGTCAAAGATGGCCTAGATGGATAAGGGTACTTTCTTCTTTTACTTTGTTGCAAATAGTGGGTGGGTGAGGGGAAATGGCAGCTCTGGTTTTCAGGAGGGGAGAGAGAAGATGAAAAGGCAGGCACAGAGACTGAGGCACAGACTTTTGGGAAGGAGTGGAGATGAAGCTGGAGATTTCTGAGATTCTGGCTTCCAGAGGAAAAGGGACCCAGAAGGTGAGTCTGTGGGGTTCTCCTGGCATCCAAACCCCAAAGGATCAGGAGCTGTGTGATGTGGAGGAGACGTGACCTTGACAAAGTGCTGAGCCACCGTGCAACCCGGATAGACCCCAGCTGAACCTCATGTTGGGGGAGTCATCTGATGCTGACTGAGTGACAGAAACCAAAGGACAAGGATGTGACCTGGCAATTTCAGTCTGAGGTAAACCCCACACAGCCCCCTGAGGAGCAGAAGTGGGGTTCCTTTCTGTTTGGGATACTTGTGCAGGTGTGGACTGTTAAGACTCTTTGTTCTTCCCTTTCCTGTACATAAACCTCTATGTTTGCCCTTATTGCTAAGGTTTGATCTCTGGGCAACTGCTTACACACAGGCAGGAGAACCCTCAGTGAGAGAAATTCAAAAGGGGGTGGGCCCTACCCCGGTAACACTTTCCTGGAATGAGATGGCAGCTCCAGACTGTCCTTTCCCCTCACCTGATCCCCCTGTGTCCTGCCTCACCTGCACCCCAACCCAATGGGGTTATGCATGCCTGGACTGGGCACAGCTCTGACAATGGGAAGGGTCTGAGAAATGACTACCATGTCCATCCACAGTACAAGCCTAAGCACGGGAGGTGGCCTGTGTTGAAGGGATGCCCAGAAAAATAAGGACCAGTCACAGGGAAGGTGTTAATAGATAAGTGATCATGTGTAATGGATTTTGATACAGGCAGGGCACCTCAGGAGAAAGGCATGTGCCCATTCATTCATTCATTCATTCATTCATTCAAAATTATCTCATAGCCACCACAGGCCCTTAGCTAAGACAGAGCCATCTGCACCAACACACTTTCTGGAGGCAGCAGACACAGCAATATTTATGGCCCAGGCCACTGGGCCAAGGACCACAGATCAATCCCAGAAGCCTCTGCTTTCTTTGGAAACCATCCCCTTCTCCTTGTAGGGCTCCTCCTGCTATGCAGATCAGCAGCGAGACGGCGGGTTGTTCCATAATGAGGCAACGCTGGCCTGTGTGTATTGGCCCCTTGCCTGTTCTTCACAGCCGTCTGAGACCTGTTAGCTCGAATGTCTGCCCGTGCCAAAGTCAAATGTCTATACATCCAATTAGTTACTGAACAGTTCAAACAAGCAGCTGTTTAGCCATTTACAGCCCGCTTGCTTGGTGGAACCTGTAAAAGTCCACCCAGCATCTGCTGGCCGTTGACAAGACAGAGCTTTATGGTTAGAAGACCCTAAACCACCACTGCCCCTGAAGCTCTGACGCAGAGATTACAGACATGCCACTGAATGACATCACCTTAGCATGCACAAGTCCCCTCTCAGATGACCCTCTCCCCTGCAGGTTCCCTGCCCTCCCTCCTCCTTCCTCCTACTCCCAGCCCACCCCCCCATGTAGCCTCTAGACAGACCCCTGCCTGATGGGTTCTGCCGCCCTCCCTGACACCTTGCCCCCCCAAATCCAGCCTACTTATTGCCCAATGAAGCTTGCATATGCCACTCTCATCCCATAGTCATTGTTTCCCTTGGTGAGCTCCCAAATCCTTCCACCCCTCTACAGGAGGCTGCAAACCATCACATGACATTGCTCTCCTGACCCAGACTGATTGAGGAGGGTTGTATGCCATGCCCAAGTTGGGCCAACCAGACCACCTTTCTCAGGTACATGTAATGGGGAATTACACCATGGGAAACAGAAAGTTAGATATTCTCCCCCATGTTGAAGAAAACTAAGCTTGCTTGAAAAGATCTCTGCTACTTTTAATGAAACTATGTTAAAAATTTAAGAACTTAAATAAAACAGCCCAGTATAAAAGGATTTTCAGCCACCAGCAATCAGGGAGGACTGCATGTAAGAAGAGGCATAGGAATTGGATTTAGAGCTGAAGGAATGAATTCTTTGCAACACTCATGCATTAAAGTGTAGATGAATAAAGCATGCCTATGCACAGGAAAAGTTGGGCTCCTAGAGAGGAAATGGTCAAGCTGGAGGGGGAAGAGCACTGAGGTCTGATAGGCAGGCTGCACTCAAATGGAAATACCTGCAGATCCTCAGGGAGCAAGCCAGGGGATGTCACACATCTGAAGGGAAATCATGATTTTCATTTCCCTAAAGTTCCAAGGTGTTTGTTCTACACCCATGCGGAGAGGGAAGTCTTAAAGTCAAAGGGACCTATTCACTTGCCTCAGTGGTCTTTAGGGACGCTTGAAAACTGTGGAGGAAGATTGGGAGAAGGTGATCCACGGCAGTGGCTTCTAGACCAAGGGTGAGTGAGGTGACCCCATCATTGGCAATGGAGAGCTGCTGAACCTGCTGCACCAGGCAGACACCGTGGATGTAGTATTCTAGCTGCACTGGGTGAAGGCACTGATGTGGGTGAGGAGGAAGACAGCTCAGAGCCAGAAGGTGTAAGAAGTAAAGTCTGTCCTCAGATTGGCCCAATGGGAATCTGAAGGTGAGAGTCATGGTCTCTCAGGGTCAAAGCAGGGGTCAAGACTCGTCTGCCCAGAAAAAGAGGCAGGTTGCAATGCCTTCCCTCTCAAAGCAAAGTCAGGGAGATTTAAAAAATTTCCCAGATTTTAGTCTGGGAATAAAGCTTTACAAATTAGGGGAGAGGGAGGTTTTACTTCTGGTAATAGCAGAGTGGTGTCTAACAGATCAAGTCTCTTGTAGATAACAACTACTAACCTTAGATGTAGAAAACAACCCACGAGCAAACAAAAATATTACCTGAAGGCAGTAAGGCAAACAAAAAGACCAAAACCTTCCAAAACTTCTACACTTGAAGAAACGCAAAGACGATAGATGATGGGTAGACGTTCTGTTTTTAAGACTTCTCACTATTCAGTGCTACATGGGACACTTAAAACTTGGCTAGAAACCCAATGTGTTACCGGTTTGAGGAACAAGCCAGCATGAGGTAGAGTCCAGGTAGCTACAAACCACAGCAGCTATAAAATGAGCAGTGAAATCCCATAAAGGAGAGAATATGAGCAATGGAAACTCCAGGAATAAACTTATGTTTATTAGAGAAATTGAATTTGTGAGTAAAAATCTTCCCACAAAGAAGACTACAAGTTCAAATAGTTTCTATGGTGAATTCTACTAAGCACTTAAATAAAATAAAATACAAATTCTACACAGAGTTCTAGAATAAAGCATGCTTTCTACTTTCTTCTATGGGTCCAGGGTCATTCCAATACCAAAATCAGACAAAGTTATACAAAGAACAAAAACTAAAGACCAATACAGGCAGAAGTTCTTAACTAAAAATGTTTGACAAATCAAATGCACCTCATGGGAGGTGAACTTCATTTTAGAATGCAGGGTTGATTTAACATTAATGTTAAACATTGATTTAATATTAACATCAATTCATATTAGTAACAACTACAAAGTCACGTGATTGTAACAGTAGACACAGAAAAAAGTACTTGACAAATTCTTGGTAAAATCTATCAGCAAACTATGACTAGGAAGGTACTTTCTCACCTTGGCAAATTAAAAAAAAAAACTATAGCTAAAAGTGGAAGACTGAATGATTTTTTAAGACGAGGACCAATACAATATTTAACTTTATATTGGAGGTTCTAGCTAGAACTTAAGGGCAAGAAAGAAAAGTAGAAGGAAAGAAGAAGAGAACTGTATTTCCAGATGACATGATCATTTTTTTAGAAATCACAACTCCCAAAAAAGATTGTAAAACTACTAAGTGATTTCAACAAGGTTATAATATACAACACAAACACG
The DNA here is from genome assembly GCA_004024945.1 of Uropsilus gracilis. Taxonomy (NCBI): domain Eukaryota; kingdom Metazoa; phylum Chordata; class Mammalia; order Eulipotyphla; family Talpidae; genus Uropsilus; species Uropsilus gracilis. The sequence goes on from PVHY01009604.1 coordinate 16,585, forward strand.
TAAAAAGCAGTTATATTTTAATATATTGGTAAATAATAGCCAGAAGTTGAAATAAAAACTTTAATCTATAATAATATAAAACCTTCAAATACTGAAGCAGAGGTAAATCTGACAAAAGATGTGTAAGATTCAAGTGCTAAGAACTGAAAATATCACTGAGAGAAATGAAAGTTCTAAATAAATGGACACATATACTATGTTCATGGAGCAGAAGGATTATCATGAGGATTGAACATATATTTGACAAATACTTTATTTCTAAGACCTATTAAAAGACTCTCTAACACAATAATTAAATAACCAACCCATCAGTACCGTGGGCCAAAGATACTTAACTAAGAAAGATATATTCATGGCAAGTAGGAACACAAAAAGATGTTCAACAACATTAGTCAGGAGGGAAATGCAAATTAAATCTAGCATGAGAAACCACCGCTACATTTCTATCAGGTAACTAAAATTATCATGAGGTTGTTAATTTTCTTCAAATGAAGTTCAACAGCATCCTAGTCAAAATCCCACTACAGTTTTGTTTTGTTTTGTTTTTTTGGAATTTGCCAAGAGGATTAACAATTCATTTGTACATACGAAAGACCCAAAATAGCCAGAAAAGCATTCAAAATGAACAGATTTGGAACAACTGCACTACATGATTCAAAGACTTATTATAAAACTACAGTTATTAAGACAGTGTGGTACTGGCATCAAAACAGACAAATAATTGAAACAGAATAGAGAATTCAGAAATAGACTAGCATGTATTTGATCAAATAATTTTAAGCAAAGGTAATTCAAAGGAAAAAAAGTTTTTACAATCAATGTTTCTGGAAGAGTTTAAAAGTCAAAAGAAAACATTAACTTCACTATAACCCTTGTACCATATACACAAATTAATTTAAAATAGACCACAGAGTTAAATGTAAAATTATATAACAGTTAGAGGAAAATATTAAAGAAAATCTTTGTGACCTTATGTTAGGCAAATACCTTCTAGATATAACACCAAAAGTGTGATCTGTAAAAGAAAAAAGTTGGACTGCAAAATGAAGAATGTTGGCACATTTCTTGTTGGTATCATGTTGAAAATCCCTGCCTGTCAAAATTAAAAATGTTTGCTCTTTGAAAGATTCAGTGAAAAGAATGGAAATACAAAGCAGGGATTGTGAAACAAGTATGTGTGTGATCAGATATTTGACAAAGAATTTGTTTCTAAGATATCTATTAAAAGATTCTTAAACTCAATAATTAAACAACCAACCAATGATACAATGGGCCAGATACTTTTCTGAAGAAGATACATTCATGGCAAGTAGGAACATGAAAAGATGCTCAACAACATTAGTCAGGAGAGAAATGCAAATTAATTCTATCATGAGAAATCACCACTACATTTTTATCAGGCAGCTAAAATCAAAACGGACAAATCATACCAACTTCTGGTAAGGAAATGAAGCAACCAGAACTCTCATATACTGCTGGTGGGAATATAAAATGGGAAAATAGTGTGGAAAACATTTTGGCAGTTTCTTAACACACACCTGCCATGTGAGCTAGCATTCCAATCGTAGGTATTCGCTCAAGAGAAATGAAAACATAGAAACATACATAGATTTGTAGACAAATTTTCACAGCAGCTTCATTTCTGCTAACCATAAACTAGAAATAACTCAAATGTTTATCAAAATATGAACAGGAACAGGACAGCTCATTGTGAGAGTCATACAATGGATTCAGCAGCACACAGGACCTATGTTAATACATACTAAAGCAAGGATGAGTCCTATATACGGAGAATGAGAGAAGCTAGATACACCTTCTCAAAGAGTACGTACTGTATGATTCCATTTAGATAAAACTCTAGACAGTACAAAGTGATCTACAGTGTCAAAGGCAGATTAGAGGTCAAGTGCATACTTAGAGGACAAGGAGGGATGAGAAGAAATGTCACAAAGGAGAAGGAGAAAGCTGTTCATTATGGGCGAGAGGAGATGGTGTTCCTCACTTCCTTGAGTTCAAAGGAGAACTCCACGTCATAACTTCTTGAACTCCACATCTTGATAGGTGCAGTGTAATATACAACAATTACACCTCAATAAAGGTATTTTTCTTAAGATTACCTGCTCTTGTAAGATCTGTTTCTTAACATTTTTCACCAAAGTATAGAGAATGAAAGTGATGAATGTATCCTGGGGAAATCATCCATAGCAATCACCTACAAAAACCAAATTTCCATGGGTCTCATGCTTTATATCAGACATCTGTACATATTACTTCTTAGTTCATCAACAGTTTGTTTGCTTAAAACATAAATATGTTAATAATAGTTAGGTTTTATAGTATTCCCCCTCCCCTTATCTTCAGATTAAATAGATAAAAGGAGGTGCACTTGGTATTCTTTGCTGTGTTGCTTACACCTTGCACACAACTCAATTTTTGTGCACAAAAAATTCTTAGCAGGACAATTGCAATAATTAGAGGCTCTTGCTCCCTGTCTGTAGTATTCTCTCTCCCCACAATCCTCTTTTTATTTTTTTAACTTATACTTACTGGGAAACTAGGGCAGAAAATTTAGTTGCCAAAATTAGACACCACTTCTGTTTTTAAAGTAAGTCCACCTAAGGATTTTAAATCCATTTAATCCATTTGAAAGAATTAAAAAATCCATTCAAACGTGCACTTAGGCAGGAAGAGGGCACCTTTGGTTCTGATGAACTGAATGTTCTAGAGATTCCAGAGTACTTTCCTGTTGTTTACTTTTCCCTGGATCAGCCAAGGCCTCAGGACTATAACTATCAGCTGCAGTTTGGGGCCATGATCCCATGGTGGTGAGTATGGCCGGGCAGGGCAGCCCCGGAGTGGCCATCTGATCCACCCTCCAAGGTCTGCAGGCTCATCTGAGCTCTGGCTCCTTGATTTTTTTTTTTTTTTTGAGGCTAGGTCTCGCTATGTTGCCTGGGGTAACCACAGACTCAAGCGATTCCCAGCCTCAGCCTCCCAGGTAGCTGGGATTACAGGTGTGTGCCACCATGCCCAGCTATTTTTTGAGACTAAGTCTCGCTATGTTGCCTCAGGCGAGTCTCGAACCCATGGATTCAAGTGGTTCCTAGTCTTGGCCTCCCTTCCTAGGCTGGGATTAAAGGTGTGCGCCGCTGCACCTAATCCCTGGTCCCTTGTTTCTTATGAAGCTCGTGAGCAGAACATGGCATGAATGAATATGATCAACTGAGCTTGTTTTTTATGACAACATTTGTAATTTTATGATGCATTTTAGGTAAGTGGATTTATTTTTATTTTTTATTAATTTTTATTATGATGACACTCATTTACAACATGATGAGTTTCAGGTGATAGTTTTATAATTTGACATCTTTATGGTAAGTGGTTTTGCAGAAATGCACATGTCATTTTTCCTCTAGAATTAAAGAATTAATTAGGGATTGCCTTTTAGAGTGATACAGAATCAAACTTATCCAAGGAAATTCAGCTACAGCCAAGTTGACCTCTGATTGCTAACATGGATACTGTTATTAAGACTTACAAAGTACCTTTAGAGTCCTAATTCTTCAGGAGTTCTCCCCCCTTGCCTCTGTGCCTCGCAAATCTCATTACTATCATTAGAACACTTACAGTGTGGAAGTAGCTTAAAACCAGGCCTCCAACTGTTCATGGTCACTCAAACCACATGGAAGCTTGCTGAAATGCAGATTCTGGTTCAGTAGTATGAGGCTGGAACCTAACATTCAACCTTTTGTAAGACCGCAGAGGATACATGAGCAAGGTGTAATATTTACGTCTCCGGTTCCAGACAAGACTTAGTAAACGATCCTATGGCAGTAGGTTTCCATAGTCAGGCATCTGGAAAAGCAATTGTAGCATCACCTGGCAACATGGGATTAATACAAGTTCTCAGGCCGCACCAGACCTCCATTATCAAAACTCTCCTGGTGGTAAATCCCCCAAGTCTCCGCATGAATAAACTTTCCAGGTGATTCTTATGTACCTGCCTATTTGACAACCTCTGTCTTAGAAGACAAGGAGTAACTGAAGGCAGCTGACAAAAAGGGATAAAAACAAGACAAACAACAAAAAATAACCAGTTCCATTTCAAAGGGTCTGCTGTTCTAAGACAAAGCTATGGAAACTTCAAGAGAAGCCCAGTTGCAGAGGACTATTTTAAACCAGAATGTGTTTAAGCTTTCCAAGAGACATCATCAGTTCTAATTTCTTCTTTTAAAAAAGAAAATTCCATGTTAAATAAACAGCATAAAAGCTTTCTTGTTGACAAGGTACTATATATATATATATATATATATATATATATATATATATATATATATATATATATATATATACACACCACATAATCACGGGCTCCATTTTCACATGTTTATAATAAACATGTCACAACCATATTTTTTAAAACCCTCTTTCCTTTCCAAACTCTATGTTTAAATCAGAACGCATAAAACTACATCTATTCTTAAACTTTACAAACCTTAAATAATGTGTGAGAACATTACAAAATGATCAGGAAAACATAACACAGCCCCTGATTTAGAGTGGCAAAACAAAGATCTATCGGTTGGGCAAACAATACAATTACAGGATCATATTTATAACGATTTAGCAGCAGGCTGAATTTTATGCCCAATATTTCTGCTGTTAACCCAAAGAGTATAAGACCAACCAGAAGATGATTTTGAATAATTCTGTCATTTCTCTAGAGTTTTTTCTTTTTAATCGCTATTGTAGGCATCATGAAAAAGGTAGATCTAGCTATGTAGGAAGGTAACAGACATAAGAGATAGACTGAATTACAGAGGAAGTTAAGAGGCTGATGTGCCCGAATTTAATAAAAATGGAGAAACGTGAACATTTTACCTGCAGGCTCCCTTGAAGGTCAAGTAGAGAATGGAAAAAAGATAGAAATTAGTAACTCAAAAGGACAGTGGGGAACATAAATGGACACCGATCACTCCATGTTGAGGGAGCCTCAGGAACTCAAAAATGATTATTGTTTCACTCGTGTCAAGCACTGGGGACAGGGACACAACATGGGTTTCCTCAAGGAAACGTCTTGCTCTCTTTAGCTGCCCTGAGAAAAGCATTAGCATCACAGATGCCCTGCCCTGCTAGAGCCAGCATGCCTCAGGAGCCAGCTGTAGGAGCAGGTGGGAGCCAGGGGAACTGGCTGCCTTTGGGACAGGCAGACTATCTTTCCCTCACCCAACCAGCCCCAGAGCCGCAGAGTCACAAAGAGCTCACACAACTTAACAAAACCAAGACAGAAAGTCCAGTCCAAAAGTGGGGAGAAGATCTAAAAAGACACTTCTCCCAAAAGGAAACAGGAATGGCAAATAGGCATACGAAAAAAATGTTCCACATCACTAATAACCAGGGAAATGCAAATCAAAGCCACAATGAAATACCACCTTAGCCCAGTAAGTATGGCCCGTATCAAAAACAAAAATAGAAACAAAGGGCAACAATAAGTGCTGGCGTGGATGTGGAAAGAAAGCAACACTTCACACTGCTGGTAGGAAAGCTAACTGTTCAGCCACTCCGGAAAGTGGTGTGGAGGACCCTCAGGCTACTGAAAATGGAACTACCATTCAATCCAGCAATCCCACTTCTAGGAATCTACCCAAAGGCTATAAGAACTCTAGTCCAAAAAGGCACCTGTACCCAGATGTTTATTGCAGCACTATTTACAACAGCCAGATATGGAAGCAACCCAAATACTCCCAAATAGTCGAAAGGTACAGAAAGCTGTGATACAGGTACACAATGGAATAGTATGCATCAACCAAAAAAACAAATTTATGTCATTCACAGCAACATGGATAGAGCTAGAGTCATGCTAGCCAAAAAAAGCCAGAAAGAAAAAGAGAAATGCTGGATGGTCTCACTTATATGAGGGGTACAGGGAAAACAAACAAACAGATGAACAAGAAAGACTTAAAACTAACTTTTAGCAGAATTGAAGCATAGAGCATGAGAGGGGGAGTGGGGAAATTGGGTGTGAGAGGACACAAAAGGATGGTTCACAGGTGATAAGATGGTGGGAACCCCCCCCCCCATAGCAATGTAAAATAAACTAAATTAAAAAAAAAAAACATAGCTGCTGAATCAGAATCTTGATCTTAACAACCCATGTGGGCACATTCCACATGGGGAACATTGCTTACACCTGCCTTCTGTCTCTTGGATCCATCGGAATAGTAACAGCTGACTCTTCTGTTTTTTGGGGTGGTGTTGAGATGAAGACACCCACTGTCAGTTACCCCGAGCTAACATGCTGGTGGAGGAAGGAATTCCTTGGAAGGAATTCCACTTCCTTGATCAAGCTGTTTCTTACTTTGGAGTGGAGGGTCAACAGGATCAATTCCAGAGATTGAGAAAAATCAGTTTCACAAAATAAAGTGAGGTATTGAAGGGCAAAGCTGATCAGCAGCAACATACTCATGAAAAGACGTGTCTATTCTTATTTACGCTATACCACACTTTCCAGGATTCCCTGGAAATCCCAAAAGGGAGAGAAGGCTTCCGCTCACATCAGGACGTCTGGTTCTTACCAACTGACCTATAATCAAGAACAGGGTTCTATTTCTTTCCTCTCCTTTCCTTTCTTTTTGCAACAGCAAATTAGAGTCGAGTTAATCCCCCAAATACCTTGATCAATATCCTCTTGCTCAACTTCCCACTACTTGGAATTTTGCCTGGATCTGATCTGTTGTCTCCTTTTTCTTACTATGAAATTCAGATGGAAAATATTTATGTGTTCTCAGGGATGGGGAAAACATCCCTGGACTCATCTTTCAAAGGAAGACTTGGAAGTTTACTTTTCAGGCCTACAAGAGAAGAATCCAACAAACCCGACTTCGTCACGTGCCCTCTGAATCTGCCTTTGAAGTCTCCTACTGCAGAGACTGAACCAAGGCTTCCCACCAGCTGCAAAGAGCATGGGGGGAGGGCAAAGTGAGCCACCTTCTAAATCAGTGGTTCTCAGACTTTGCTTTACATGAGAATCCTTCTAGGAGCTTAGCAAATCCCCCAGGCCAGATATATGCCCAATCAATGTCATTTCTGGATGTGACACCCGGCATCCTAATTTTCCAAACTCCCCTGGTGATTCCAACACACAACCCTAGTTAGAGAACCCAGGAGCTGGGCAGGCACGGACCTGAGGCCCACACTACTGCCCGGACTCAAGTCCATACATGGCCTGTATTTACTCCATGCTTCTTAAATGCTGGGTACAAGAACCCTGAGTAGAACCCCTCCTCACCTTCCAGAACCTGCTCTTCTTAAAACAGTTGCTTCAATTGGGGGCAGAGAGTGTTTGCAATGTTCTTTCATTTAATAACTGAATTCTTTCTCCTTCCTTTAATATGCCTTCCCATAAAGTATAACCTGTAAACAGCAGACAAATTGTCCTTAAATAGAATATAAAGGAAGGTTGTTTTATCTCAATGGAGGATTTATTTATTTATTTATTTATTTATTTATTTGAGACTAGGTCTCACTATGATGCCCAGGGTGGTCCCTAACCCGCGGACTCAAGTGATCCCCAGTCTCAGCCTCCCAGGTAGCTGGGATTACAGGTGCCCGCCACCACATCCGGCTGCTTTTTTGAGTCCAGGTCTCACTATGTTGCACGGGGTAGTCTCAAACCCGTGAACTCAAGCAATCCCAGGCCTATTGCCTCCCAGCACTTGGACTACAGGCGCGCACCACCACAGCCGGCTCAATGAAGGATTTTCTTATCAATTCCACTATTTTATTCTGACATGACATGTCCAGTGTTTAAAGTGAGGCACAGTTTTTCTCTCTTTTTTTTTTTTTTTAAAGTTAAGGTGAAATTTCAGCCGGGAATCTACTCTAAAAGACCTTCAGTCTGTCTAAGCTCACAGCAGTATTTATTTTTTATGAGCCGCTGAAAGTTGATCAAAATGTTCTTCCCAAGCCACAAAATATGTAACCCTGGCATTTTTCATTACTATATTTTGGCACAATGAACACAGGTCAAGACATGGAACAGCATTTTATTTTAATTATTATTCGTGAACCTCCTGGATCTTTCTGTGGCAGTGCTTAAAAACAGTCATTCATGGTTAGAAGATAAAGAGGCCTCTTTTCTTTCACCCTGCAGTGACCTAGCAAAGAGAAAAAGTGAGTAAACTTTTCACCCAAGAGGAGCTGTTAACGTGTCTCTGGACTGCAGTTCCCTGCAGGTGAACTTCTAGACCATTTTCTACTGTCTTCTTCAACAATCAGAGTTGGTTGACTTTGCCAAGTCAACCTCCTTACCTTTGTCTAATCTCTGACAACTCTTCTTGCCATTCTAGATCTTTTCCCTGCTCCAATCCATCTCATTGTAACTTCTTCAATGTTACTTTTACCTATTCACAGGATGGATCTTCAAAGGAACTTCCCAAAAGATGGAGTCAGCGCCCCCATTGATTTTCTGTTAACACTGGAAGGAAGATCTATGTATATGTCCATAGAAACCTACATTGTTTGTAATAGCTAGTTATTACAAAAGAATTAAAGTCACATCTTCTACACCATAAATCTGATTCCACTGAATGATAAACGACTGTATTATTAAAGACAAAGATTAAATAGTTGTAAATAATGACACCTTTGTTGTGTGCTGATCTCAAGTCTTTCCAATACATCAATACTCTTCATTAAGGTCACCAAAGGCAAAATAAACTTACTGAGACATTTCAGGTAAGAAGTGAGGGCCAGATAAAAGACTTGCCAGCCTTTTGGCAGCACTACCTGGTGACTCTGGGCACAGGTGCTCTGGAATCTAGAAGACCTGGTCCAAATCCTGCTGCTGTGTCACTGGTATTAGATGTGGGTCCTTGAATCAGATGTTTAGCCTCTGTGACCATCTATATCCTAAAGTGCCAAAAAAAAAAATGGCAATAATGACCTTCCCAAAGTTGTGCGGATTACAGTGCTGAGACAGCAGTGAGTACACACTGGCTATTCCTTCTGTACTTAAAGAGAAATGAAATCCAAACAAATCAATGAGACCAGGTGTTATGTGTTATGTTAAGAATATTCATATAATACAAGTGATTCTAAAACACAGAAATGACTGCCCTGTTCACTGTTTACAGATGTTCAAAAGCTCCTATCACCAGAAACCTGCAGAGAGGCACAGAACCCAAACTCCTCTTCAATGCAGAAGCCCTCAATCTTTTTGTTTTAAAAAAAAGCCCAGCTCGTCACTTCTCCAACGATGTTTTCTGCAGAGTCACAGATGGTTTGCTCCACCCTCCTCTGGGCTCTCATTCTACTTGGACATACTTCCAACAAAGTGCCATGGTGTTTTTCCGAGGTCATTGGTTTATGCATCTGAGTTCATCCTCAAAACAGGAATTTCCTTAAAAATAATGACAATGTCCTATTCATCTTTGAAGTTCTAACATCTAGCCTCATGCTCAACACCTAGTAAATATTCCACAAAATGCTTCATGCATGGAAGAATGAGGAGATGGATGGATAGATGAATGCATGGATAGACATATGGATGCATGGATGAATGCATGGATGGACAGGTGGGATGCATGTATGGAAATGGACAGAAGGATGGATGGATGGATGGATGAATGGACGGATGGATGGATGGATGGGTGGATGGACAGATGCATGCATGGATGGATGAATTGTCCAATGTGAGTCAGAAAGTAAATGGCAAAACCAAAACAGATCCCACGTCCTAATTTCCTGTTGGACCACAGTACCCTTGGCCACTGCCTTTGCCAATGTGTGGATGACTTCTTAGAAGAGACTTGTGGCTCAACCTTTATATCCAGAATAAACTTGCCTTGTAACCTCCCATCATGTGCTAAAAAAAACAAGCAACAAAACGATGTGCATCAATTTACACATCTATAAAAAGAGAGCTCATACTTCATACTGGATGTTAGAATACACAGGAGGTGAGGAAAAGAACAAGAGAAAATCCAATTCATAAACATTGACAAGTTTCTTCTTAAAAAGAGTCTTCATCTAAAATAGTCACAAAAGTCAATATAATTAGATAACAATAATAATACCAAATACCACAGTTTATTACAATCCTTTCTTCTGAGGCTTTCAATTGGAACTGAAAACACAATTACTAATTAAATCAGACAACAGGAGGTATCATTTTCCAAATGGAACCCTAGTGATATAAATGAGTTACTGCAGCTTCTCACATTTCTCACTGTCACCCAAAGAGGGGATGATTCTCGTGGCTGGAGTGAACTCAGAAAAACATATCCATACCCTGCATGCCCATGGTCTCTAACTGGGAATGCAGTGCATCCCCGTATTGTCTACCTAGGTCCTGGGTCACTGCAAGACAGAGATGTGAGGACAGCCCCTTCCCTTATGGAGCTTCCTGTAGGGCAGCGGGCAAAGCGCACCCCACAACCCGTCTTGCCTTGGCTCAAGGAGTAAAGACTCCAGGGTAGGAGATAAGGAGCAGAGGACTCACATTTCTCGTCTTCGAGGAATCTGGGTCAAAAATAAAAAGAGTCTAAAGTGGAACTGAGGGAAGCAGAAGGCGACATCTTTACGTTTGCGGATTCATGATCAATGCTTTCTTGCCTCTTTTCAAACTTAAACTGTATGGTGCAATGTACCCAGTTCTTTACTGGTCTTTCCATTAGAGAAATTTCTAAATTGTGCTCTTTAAGGTGTCAGGAGGAAAAGAATTTCTGTGGTCAAATAGAAATTGGGGAGATTAAATAAAGTAAAACATTCATTTTAAAAGAAAAATACCTTTTTTGCTCAAGGGTACCTCGCACCTTTTGAGATGCAAATGTGAATTCTGAGTGTCCTAGAAGGGCACATCATGTGCAGTTTTGACCAAATTAACTAATAGAGATTCTTTTTTGGCTTGTCCTTTAGGAGCATCTAGTGTTCCGGAGAACACACCTGAAAAATACTGAACTAAAATAATTGATAAATCACCCCCCCTTTTTTTTATTAAGGACATTGTCACAGTTGAAAAGAATAAAAGAGAGTGTCTATCTTGGAGAAATAAAGTGAGTATTATATATAACTAATGCCCAAAACATTAGGAAGACTTTAAAATTATGTAACTCGAACTTTGGGTCCTGCTCACCACTGCACTGTGGCACTGGTTCAAAAATTGCTGAAGTTTTCTCAGCCTCAGTTTCCACATCGATCAAATGGGAACAATGGTGCTTCCTGTCCCAAGAGTTGAGCAGGAACATTCATTGAGGAATGCAAGTCAAGTCACCCAGAAGAATGGTTAGCACACAAGAGGACTCCAGTGACCAGAAACCATGGCATAAAATCCTCAAGAGCCACAGAACTGACATCAGGATGGGTCCCCTGAGGTGGTGTCTTCTTATGGAAAAGTGAAAATATCGCCCATTTGGAAAAGACTCCTTCTAGGTCAATTGTGAAAAAGAAACACACCAAATTGAAGGAAACGTCTTTCAAGCCAGATTTTCAAGGAAATGAGTTTAATATGAAATTACAAAAAACAGTTCCCTTGGGCTATTTCTATTTTTCTATGAAAACTGATACCCAGATATCCCAATGTATCACCAGAACAAAGAAAATGCAGAGAACAGCAGGATAAACACCGTGGGTGGGTTGTTCTCCCTCTCCTCACTCCCCCACCTATGGTGCTGGTCACCTAGTAGTGGAGGAAATACAACTCCACCAGCGGCCAGTTCATGGCAGATTTTAGAACCCAGGAGTTATGAGGAAATATAGAGAGACTTTGGCAAAACCAGCAACAAGTAGCCATGTGGTATATGATTTGAATATGATCAAGGCTTTGAAGGCAATGCTTTGCCAGCTATGTAAGTCTATTTTTGCCACCATTTGTTCACACAGCCCTAAAACCAAAGCAGGTCCTCACACCGGCTTTTCATAGTCCATGTTTTTTAAAGTCTTACATGGAGAGTAGCCTGAAAAGAACCAGTTAAAATGAGTAAGGATGAGCCCTATGACTTTAAAAATCAAGTTTGTTGGCTAAAATGTCTCAATACTGCTGTTATCAGAATTTTTGTGTGGTGTGTTCCTTGATATTCGTATCTCCAATGAGTCTTGGGAGTTTATTTTTTTGTTGTGCAGAGATTCTGAAGGGTAATCTGGAAATGCCTGGTAAATAGTTGTAACCTGAAGGAATCCAATGAATGAATGAACAAAGAAGTCAATGTATAAGGTGGTAGACGCATGGTATCCAGGAGCCGAAAGAATTCTGAGACACCTGCCAGTGAGATTCGGTGCCAGAGCTGTGTTGTGAGAAGCTAAGACCTCACCAGACAGATCTATCCATTGTGACACAGTATAATGCATGAAAACAAACCACTTCCAGAGGTTTCTTTTCACCCAACATGTTGGGTGGTGGTACAGATGTAGGTGAACCCAAAGAGTTACTGTTATCTCATTGTCACCAACAGTCTTGTATTCACCAGATACCTTATTAAAGTACTTATCACTACAGGTAGCTTTTTCACTTATTTCACACTGATGGTAGGGTCGTTCCACCTCTACATGTGGCCTCATGCAGGTAAAGAGCACGCTGTTCCCAGTACCTTGCCAGTACCTGCACACACAAAGCAGGTATGCATTAAATGTGTGTTCACTCTGTGGGTATTGCATTTAAATATACTGTTTGGATAGTTCTGTCCTACAGAGTCACCTGGGGTTTGGGTCCCTGTTCTGCCACTCAACAGACGGATGCATGGATGAATACGTAGATGGACAGATGGATGTGGATGAAAAGATGGATGCATGGGTGGATGGATGGTGAGATTCATGCATGGATGCTAGGATAGCTGTGCATCTTAGAGCAAACTTAGGGCACTGGTTTCCTTCCTTGTAAAACACTTAAATTCCACTCTCGAAGGCCCCTCGAGTCAAGAATATTTTAAGATTACTCAGGAGAATATAACTCAAAATACATGAGTTACCATAAAACTCAGAAGGATAGGAACAAATAAATGCATTAGGAGGACTATTTTACTGAATTAGTCCTGATTTTGTTAAGTTAGTTAATTTCTCTGCAAATCACACTGTACTTTTCAGAGTGGGATTGATGAGATGGCAAATATCTACTCACTAAAAAAGGAACAAGCCCCCTTCTCTCCTATTCAGAGAAATTCTGCAGCTGGTTTGCAAATTTTCTAATTTGAAATCTAAGTGTCTTTAATTAAGTGATTCCTGGAGATTTTGCTTTTTCCGGCCAGCAATGGGTTAATGTGTGCTAAGGTCTTCCTTTCTTTTGCAAAGGGGTAAGAAAACTCAGAGAGCCGATACAGTCTATTATTAAAAGTGCATTTCAGCAGAGGCAAATAACTCTGCCACCGATACTGGGCTTAGCCATCATCTTCCTTGCTACAACCCCAAGTTATTACATTAAGAGCATAAACAAAACAACAGCGCTGATGGCAATGCTAGCTCGCCGTGGTGGAGGGAACCCATCCATCCTGTTGGTGAAGTATTTAGCTACAAAAGGAGAAAAGAAATTCTTTGATGGAGGGCTAAGAGGAAGGAACACACAGTCACTTTTCAGTCAGAACTAGATCATGTATTCTTGAAGAAATAACAGCTTCGACAGCCAGATGATACGTTTGCCTCCGGAAGGCACAATCTGGCAAGTACACCTGGTGAGGACTTAGAAAAGTTTGGGGGCAGATGAGGTCGATCCTATCTGTTCCACATTCAGTGTGGGTGCGTGTGGCTCCCCACCCCTTCCCAACATGGCAGTTTCCACAGAAAAGAAGCACTGAATTACTTTAGGGCTCACACGCACGAGACTGATCTCTATAGTGGCCGTGGTGTTAAGTAATATTAACACGCTCCAAGCCTTTTATTTAGAAGTCAATGAAATGAGCAATGGATTTTAGAAGCTAGGAATATGGTGTTGCGCTATTCAAACAAAACAAAACAAAACTCAGACCATTCTTGTGGGTCAAACTCCAGCTCTGGTCATCTGGGCTAGGATAGTAGTGTTAATAGATTCCGCCTCAACTAAAAAGGGAGCCAGTGGCAGAAAATCTATTCCTTCGGTGAGGTTGCTGGGCAACGAGCAAGCCTTTGGCATGTGGCTGATGTCTCCAGGCAGCCCGGACTACACAAAGTGAGCTCTTCCATCACTTATAACTAACTTGATTTTGATGGATTAAAACCAAATCAAAACATACTGTAACTCACTCACTTCCAAATTCAGGAATCAGGAATAGAAAATATCCCAACATCCAACTGAAGACGAACTTCTCCATTAGGATTCAAGAGTTTACTCTTCCAGGTGATAGATCTCTTAGGCATCCAAGTCTACACATGACTTTGATTTAAGATGAGAGTCCTCAAAAGCAACGGGAAAAAAATCGAGTCAGGTGATAGATCTCTTAGGCATCCAAGTCTACACATGACTTTGATTTAAGATGAGAGTCCTCAAAAGCAACGGGAAAAAAATCGAGTGTATTTTGGAGACAGTTCTGGTATAAAGATGGTTCGTGCCAGCGGTGATGGTTTATAATTAACAAGAGCTGTGTTGGGGCTCTGCAATGTTATCTCGGTGCCGTAGGGTGAAAGAAGAATGTAAGACTTTGGACCAGGTCTTTGAACCAAAAGTAAAGTGGCTTCTTCCCACCAGCTAAGTTCTTCCACCAAAGGCTAGCTTAGCATCTGTTGTGTTCATTTATGAAAATTACCTCTAAGATCTACTGACTAAGTTGACTGGCTCCAACAATCAGGATTGACAGCTCAAATGCCACCTGTTCTTTCCCAGAGCTCCTGTGTGAAGCAGACCGACTGCCCAGGGTTCTGCACTTGATCTCAAACTTTTCTCTTGGAGAAAAACATTCTTCACTGCATTCACAATGCATCATCTCCTTCAGCAAGAGACACTGCAGAAACCTGCGCACAAGGACACTGACAGAATTTCCTCTTCTCCTGCAACCCTGAACCACTTTTGACTTTAGTGGGCACAAGGTTGCCATAGGAGATACAGAGGGCAAACGCAAGCTGCACCAGCCAACCACCAATGGTGCTCATGCAGCTTTTGGAATGTCGGTGAAACCAAAGTGTGGCCATCAGCTCCCTCTATTGCAGAGGTCTCTCTGACTTCAAGCAAAGCACTTCCATGTTCCAGCCATGTGCTGTCCCATGTGTGGGTTCACCAGCTCCTCAGGCAGGAAGTAGGGATCCATTACACCTGTAGTCAGTTTCCACGTTTTCTGCAACATATTAAAATGCACTTGCAGGAGCGAAGAGCAACCTTCTCTGAGCCATGATGATGATAAAATAACGCAACTTGATGGAAATTGATATATTACTCTTGCTCCCTAACAAGACTCACGCCCTCAGGAAACAAAGAGTTGTTTGTTCTCATATGAAAGAGACTTAATGTGTATTACCGAGCTTAGAAAGGTGGCTGAGGAGGGGTGTGGTGCTCCTGTCTCCACAAACCTAGAGCTTGCCCACTTTTAAAGTCTAGTCCACACATCACTCCAGAAATCCTTCACTGAGCACCCTCCTCTGCTCTACCCATCACCAACCTGTTGCCTGTAGGTTTGCCCTTGTACCAAATCTTTTCTACCTTATATTCATCCTTGGCTGCTAACTGCCCTCTCTAATACCAGGTGTACATTTCTAAGTGCCAGCTCAGAGCTCTATTCAGAGATGTTTGGTCAACATTGGATGGTTTTGTTCTTCATTAGAAAAGAACAGCATGGCAAGGAAACATAACTCCCAAAACTGAACAGAAATAAAAATAAAAACAAACTTGAAGCATGTGGATAATCTGGGCTTTCTGGTTAACCAGAAGTACTGCTGTGGAAAGGAGGTTGCGTAGGATGAGTGTTAAGTCGGCCAAAAGCCTCTGCTCTGCCTGCTGCCACGCCCTTCACACTCTGTGACTAATCTAGTTCATTGTGGCTTTTAGAGTAATTATTCAGTAAGCAGAGGCCATGAGAAAATTAAGCACTAATGATGTTGCCTTAATGGATTCCTCTCTTCAAACAATTTATGTAATACAAGTAACAAATGTTTCATATAACCCTTGTTTGTTCATAAATACACATATATGTAGACACACAATATTGTCACTTGTCAATGAGTTTCTCAACTTAATGACTTTGTGAGATTGCTTCTTTCAAGTTTATTGATAACACTACCACAATTGTTTCCTTCACAGACCCTGACGTTATTTGTAATTATTTTTTTTGTTTCCTAGTTTGTCTGTCTCCTCAATAGACTGTGAGCTCATTAAGAGCAGAAACTATTTCTGTTAATATTCCCACTGTTCAGCATCAAACCTGACATGAACGAGGCAGCCAGTGAATATCTGTTGAATGACCAGTGCCTGAATTAAATCATTGATTAATTAATACCTAGGAGAAGTTGTAGCTTGGTTGAGGGTCTTCAATGGGTTTGGTTTTACAATAGATTTTGTTTCAGAGAAAGTTTTGAAAACTAGAATATTGAATAGCATTCTCTTTTAGGAAGTCTGTGGAGCCTAGGAAAACAAGAGCAGAAAAGAGAAGCAGGCAAAAGGAAAGTACCATGCTATCCTGTTCGCAGAAAACATTGACAATCAGACACAGCATTCAAGCGCTCACGACAGTGACACTTCAGCTGAAGGTAAAATATATTTTTGCTTTTTAATACAAGTTTGGGACTGGAAATAACCCTATTCACTTAGAAGAAAATTCTTTTCTGACTGCCCTCCCTTTCACTCTCCTTCCACTCTCTGGTTCCTGCCTCTTCTTTCCTCTTAATCCTGCTAAAATCTTTCTCATAGATTCTCATTCTGCATTTCAGGTAATTATATTATTCCTCACATGTATATTTACGCTTATCAGGCTATACGCTCTGGTTTCTTCGTCAGAAAAAACTACTATAAATACATGCATGTATGCAAGTAGGCTGTACACAGGGCGATAAAGATGTATGCATATCCTTACTGTATTTCTGTTTATTTATTCTTGCTCATATAGCAAGGGAACAGAGACTAGGAAAAACCAAAGCAGTAGATAATTTCTGAATTTATTCATATTTGACTCTAGGACACTAACAGTTTAAACAGCAGATTTTACTTCTATTCTTAATCCTATTTAGCTTAGGCTATTAAGACTAATTTATGTTTCAAAGGCATACACTAACTAATCATATGGGATAATATATGTAAAAGAACTCTGTAATTAAAAGCCTAATGCAAATGTGTTATTACCATAATAATTATGATTTTTCTTTGCAATTTATATGTATTTGGAGTTCTAGCTTGGTTGAGGGTCTTCTATAGATTTTGTCTAGATGGGCTAACCTATGTAATTTAACATGAACCTGTTCACAGATTAATGCCGATGGGAGACACTGCCCAGAGGCAAAACAGAAATAAACAAACAGAATACAGTATTGAGTGTTTTTAACATACCAAATGTATAATATATATTATACTTTAAAAATCGCCTTTTCTGTGTGGTGGAACCTTAAACAACTGAAAATGAAACTACCATTTGATCCAGCAATCTCATTTCTGGGAATCTACCCAAAAGTTACAAAAACACTCATTCAAAAGGACACCTGTACTTGGATGTTTACAGCAGCACTATTTACAATAGCCAGGATATGGAAACAACTCAAATGCCCCCAAACAGACGAATGAATCAGAAAGTTGTGGTATATGTACACAATGGAATATTACTCAGCATTCAAAAAAGACAAACTTATGTCATTTGTAGCAACATGGATGGAGCTAGAAGGAATCATGCTAGTGGAAATAAGTCAGAAAGAAAAAGAAAAATACTGGATGTGTCACTTACATGAGGAATAAAGGGAAAATAAACAAACAAATGGACAAGTTTTAATAATTTAAAACTGTCAGTGGAACTGAAGCATAGAGCAAGAGAGGAGGAGGAGGGAAAAATCAGGAGAGGGATGGGCACTAGCAATTAAGATGGTTCACAGGTGACAAGGTGGTGGGAGAACCTCAGGGTAGAAAATGATGTAAAATATATATATGCACAATCAACTTAAAAATTAAATTTATTTTAAAATAAGTAATAATGTATAGATGGAAAATAAATAAAATTTATTTTTATGAAAAATAAATAAAAATGAAATATCATGAAAAATAAAAATTGCCTTTCTTTGGACATTAACTTCATAATGGTATTTGTCTGCTCAAAGGTCCTTTATTTTACAAAATTATTGTGACAATAAAAAGCAATTTTTAAAATCCTTATTTGCCAGTAAAAAAAAAAAAAAAGATGAAATGTTCTTTTGAAATGTTACTAATCTGTGTAATCTAAAAGTCTAAAAGAAAGCAGATTCAAGCAACACAAACACCAACTTTCCATATTCCTTTGAAGGGAAGAAAGAGAGGTTCCCCTTCCCCTTTATCTTCCCTTGCTCACCATCACAGTAATTCTGTACCTTCCAAAAGATCCAACTAGAGTTGGCTCCCTGGCTCCCGATTCTCTAGTACTTACCAGGTTTGTGTGTGCTCGCTTTATTTTCCCCACAGCCCCAACAAGAAGCACCCCTTTAGAAGAAACCCCCAATGTTAAACTAGCCCACAGTGAGGGGAGGGTGAAGAAGGAACTGAATCCAATTTATTACAGGCAAAGAGACTTCAAAGTCTCCATCCATGGCTCAAACACCCATAACAAAATTGGTATTTCTTCTCGGGTTCGAGATGTGGCCAAATCACACAGGCTCATGTCAGGGGTCCAGTTCTCCCTTTGGAGACTGCACCCAGGCGGGCTCCCTGCCTTTGATCTGGTTGGAACCGGAGTGTTACAAACATGCTTGTATTAAGCTATCTCCAGCCTGCCTCGGGGCATCGTCTGGAATGCTTAGAATGGGAGCCTCCGACAGGGAGGTTCCTAAATCCTCATTGGCCTTATGTTTTCTTCTGGTCGGCTGGCTCACGCTCCTACCAAAGGCAGCTTTGGGAGCCTGTGAACCGAAATAAGGCACAGTGACGTCATATGCAGAACGCGACCGTTTTGTCTCTCTCAGGGTCAGCTCAGATGGAGGACAGAGGAGCTACAAGAAAGCACCAGAACCCTAAATTACACTTTCATGAAGCAATCCACGGGTATTAACTGAGCACCAGCAGCTCCAAACACTGGACCATGGAAAGACAACAAAGGTCGCCATCTTGGGCTATCAGGGCATCCAGGCCCCACCACCCACAGTTCTTTGAAGGACTCCATCCATTCTATTCCGCGGTCTTATTCTCCTAGATGTGACAGTACAGGCCTTCATTTGCAAAATCAAAAGGAATGAAGAAACTTGGCCGTGAGATAGTCTTTGTGAAAGAATGTGCTGTCAATAGCAAACATTTCCAGGAGCAGATCCAGTATTTCCCCATTTCTTGGACAACTGACTGAAAATCTTCTACCCATCCTTGCGTAGATTAAGGGTATCTGCTGAGTCCAACTGACTATTGGTGACAGAAAGAAGCCAACATATTCTGTGATGCCCAGGGATAAAATCTAAGTGGGGGGGGGAGGAGAGGAGAGAGAGGAGAAAAAGAGAGAGAAGACAGAGGGAGGGAAAGGGAAGGAGGGGCAGGGAGAGAGAGAAGAGGAGAGAGGAGAGGGAGAGGAGAGAGAAATGGAAAGGGAGGGAGGGGCAGGGAGAGAGAAGAGGATAGAGGAGGGAGAGAGAGGGAAAGGGAAGGAGGGGCGGAGAGAGGAGAGGAGAGGATTAAAAAAAGAGGAGGGAGAGAGGGAGAGGGAAGGGAGGAAGGAGGAGGGAGGGGAGAGGGGAAGGGAGAAGAGGGAGCCATATATTTCACAAATAGTAGATTCTGAATAACACATGTGTTATCTGTGTCCCTGACAGACTCTAAATGACTGGTGATCAGCAATGGTGAGAAAACTGCTCTCTTACTTACACAATTTATACTACATTCCTCATTATAAAACAAAAAGCCAAGAAACCCCAAGTCCTTGGACCCAAGGAGACTGCCTGATGCGAGCATGAAGATGGAGTCATGAAGATCATAGTTTCTTTGAAAACTCCAGATGGAAAAGGTACTGCTTTTAAGAAGCTGCTAACTGGACATCCATCATCCAAAGCACAATGCCGTCATTGTAGGGGCGAGAGAGCGAATGCTTTCTGCAAGGCAGAGGCAAACAGGAGAGCCTGGGCAGACATGCAGTGAAGACAGTCTTCCATTTCTCCTAGAATAATGGTGGGACCTGCACACAAATATTTCTGGCTGGCCTTCAAAGAAAGAGACTCTTTCAGAGAGCTGCGACCTTAAACATCTTATCAGTCTTTGAAGTTATGTACAATGACATCCTTTGGTTCCTTGCCCGGGGCAGAGATTTAAGCTTTAAGACTCCATTTACTTACCCAGAATTGTGGAGATATTTTCACTGCAGCTCAAGGCAAAAGAGTCAATTTTTTAAAGCAGCAAATGATAGGATGGTGCAGTGAGGGGAAAACATCCTTTATGTGGGGGACCTCAATGTCCTCAAGGAATCAAAAGCCATAGGTCTAATTTTCTGGGGTTAATCTCTTGATTTTTTAGTCTCCCGCACTGCTCAGGTCAGTTTTATGGGACTAAAGTGAACATCAGAGCAGCAGTGATATCTTCTGATGCTTCTACCCTCCTTCTAACCGTCCCTGGTTCGAACTGCCCTACCAACATCTGTCCTTCCTGTCACCACCACACTGTATCTCTCCCCACTGTGCCTCTATGCAGTTCTCTAGGGTGTCTAGGCTGGTGTTTATTCCTTCTGGTTGAGTTCTAGCTACCAAGTCAACCCTGCACACTGCATCTCAAGCCATCGCAGCGTTGAGTATATAGTGAGTACTCCTGATATGCCTGGCTGCCTCCAACCCCAACATGTTCCCTTTCCTTTCTGCCAGCTATCTGCCTGCCTTGTGGGTACATGCTATTTTTAGGGCCTCACCCATGACTCAGTCTTGGACATCAGGATCTTCTCATGCCAGAGTTATTGGTTTGTTTTTGCTTTAATCTCATGCCATGACAAATACTCTTAAGAAAGACCCCCCCCCAAAAAAAAGCCAGAAACCAGAGATTCTCATAACTACCAGTAACCAAAGAAAAGATAATATGAGATGCCATCCATATCATGATTTGATGATCTTCGTAAAGCCACTCACTGAATTGGAGCCAAACACTTGTCGGAAAACAAAAGGAAATCTGTCCGCCTGAGATTTATCTTTCTTCTTCAAAGAACTTAAGAGTTGCCTCTATAGAACGCGATGTCAGGATAGGCCTCGGGCCAATCATTGTAAAGAACATCTGAAAAATCACTCAGAATTGTGTGCCCCGTTGTTTTGTGAAGGATATAACTATTTGTTTGCTTAAGTTGAGGCTGCAAGGATTGCTGGAAAAGTTCTGAGAAAATATTAACTAAACTCAAGTCCCCACCAGCAAATCTGAGCACTCAATTCACATATGTGTCTTGATCATGCACGTTATCTCTGACTTACAGGTATAAATAATGTATAAACAAGCTCAACTGCATTCAAACAAACAAGTGGCTTCAGTTCACAATAGAAATGTAAACATGCCCTCGCTCAAGTTAGCCTTTAACTACAAGTTGTCTATATACACAAGAAAACAAGCTCTTCACTGGGTCTGGAGGGGGTATGCATGTGGGTCACGGGGAATCCTGGGATTGAAGGTGATGGCAAGTTCACAGCAAGGGGTCCTTTTAAATTGCTCACTTCAGCAGGGCGTGGTGGTGCATGCCTATAATCCAAGCACTGGGAGGCAAGAGGCCTGGGATCACTTCAGTTCGCGGGTTCAAGACTAAACTGGGCAACATGGTGAGACCTGGTCTTGAAAAAGCAGCCAGGGGCAGTGGTCGGCACCTATAATCCCAGCTACCTGAGATGCTGAGGATCGCTTAAGTCTGCAGGATCGAAACTACCTGGGCAACATAGCAAGACCTGGTCTAGATAGATAGATATGACAACATAGCAAGATATGGTATAGATAGATAGATAGATAGATAGATAGATAGATAGATAGATAGATAGATAGATAGATAGATAGATAGATAGATAGATAGATAGATAGATAGATAGATAGATAGATAGATAGATAGATAGATAGACAGATAGCTCATTTCAAAATGGTCACACGATAGAGAAATAGACAGATCATTTCAAAATGGTCACATGACAGATAGAGATGGACAGACAGATAGATAGATAGATAGATAGATAGATAGATAGATAGATAGATAGATAGATAGATAGATAGATAGATAGATAGATAGATAGATAGATAGATAGATAGATAGATAGATCATTTCAAAATAGTCACACGATAGAGAAATAGACAGATAGATCATTTCAAAATGACAGATTAGATAGAGAAAGAGATGGATGGATAGATAGATGATAGATAAATGATTGATAGATAGATAGATAGATAGATAGATAGATAGATAGATAGATAGATAGATAGATAGATAGATAGACAGACAGATAGATAATTTCAAAATGATCACACGATGGAGCCTGGTCTTGGAGGTTCCACTTGGTAGATAAAGCAAAGAAGCCACACAGTTCCCCAAAAGAGGACAGTTTGGCCAGGAAAAACTCCAAGAAGTGCTTGGGTTAAGTTAAAACACTCAATTAATCAAAGCTACCCTTTGCTTAAATAATATTACAGGGAAAAGAGAGCAAAAGAAGGCAAGTCAAACTTTGGAGGTATCGTCCCCAAACACACAACATGTAATTTCTAATAAAGTAGGAAGGCAGAACTTGAGTTACTTAGCAGAATGTTCGCTACCCAATTAGGAACCACAGCCCCTGAACAGCCACCTAATTACCCTGGAGATTAATTCCCTGGGCGGGAGGCCCAAGGCTCCCTTCCAGCCAGCTCCATGGCTCCCAGGGAAGTCGGCAGCAATGAGTATCTAGGTTAGGTTTGATGCTCACAACTTTTCAAGGGTTACTTAGATCTCAGAAATAAAGATTGGCAGATTAAGGGGAAAGCACAGACATGAGCATTTGGTTCATTAGAATCGTGAAAATAAAATCACTTCTTGAGGCTGTAAGGAGTCAACTCCAGTTAATTTTCCAGAGTCCAAAGAATGAAAGGAAAATGCTCAAACCCTAACCAACAAAAGGCATGTGAAAGTCAAGCATGATAAAGGGCAGAAAGGAAAAACAGAGTCATTCTCCTAACGTGACTTTCTTCCTTTCATTTTATTTCCTTTCATTTTATTTTTGCAAAAAGAGAGTAGACTTGAGACTTTGTCCATGTTTTTTTTGTTGTTCAATTTGTTTGCTTCTGTTTTACTGTGTTTTTTAAAGTTTGGTCAAACCAAGCACAAAATTCAAAAGGTTCATAAAGATCTGCAGCTAGAAGTCATCTCTGTCCCCAGCCACTCAACCCCATCCTTAATAACAAACGACAAAAACAACATCCGTAACTAAGGCAGAGGGGACAAAATAAAAGGAAGGGAAACCCAAAATAACCATCTAAATCTATTGTAGCCTTTCAGATATAATGTGAGCAGATACCTGGATTTCTTTACTAAAACAACAACAAAAAAAATTTTTTTTTGCTAGCTGTTCCCTATTTTGCATTTTCCACTTAGCACATCTTCGAGATCACCCCATATTAACACATAGAGAGCTGCCTCAATTTGTCTAAGCACTAGCATACCTGTAGGATAAATTTCATGAAATGAAATTACTTGTCTGGAATTACACATATTTTCTATTTTAGATCACTGTCACCAATGCACTTTGCTAGAGGCTGTGTCCATTTCTATCCCATCCATCAAGGGGGGAGGGGGGGAGGGTGCCCTCTGCTTTTCCCCACCTCCCTTAACACAGAGTATTAGTAGCTATTTTTAACCTCACCAACCCAACAGATAAAAATAATCTCTTAAAGCCTGTATTTATATTTCTCTTACTAGCAGTTAGGGGACATATCTTTTCATATGTTTGAGGTCATTTATTTCCTTTTCTGTCAACTGCAGAGCCATCTCTTAGGTGACTTTCCACCACTTCCTCTTTTGGTTAAAGACAATGTCTTTAGCAAGTAATATCCTAACTGATACTTTTATAGTGCCTCATGGTTCTTTAATGTCATTCATGATTGTCTAAGTTAATAATTGCAGTAAGTGGGTAAGGGAGCATGAAAATATTATTCCTATTTTAGAGACAAAGAAACCAAGCTTTCTGGCTGGGCAAGGTGGCACATCTAGGAAACCACGGCTGGGGCCAGGGATCGTGGTTCGAGTCCCGCCAGGGGCACATAGCAAGACCTAATTCCAAAAAAATATAGCTGGGCATGGTGGCGTGCATCTGTCATCCCAGCTACCTGGGAAGCTGAGGCTGGGGATGGCTTGGGTTTGTGGTACCCCGGCCAACGAGAGCCTGCGGTTCCACAGGCAAAAATAGCGAGACCTGGTCTCAAAGCAAAGTGCCATAAGCAGGACTAGAATTCCACAGCTCACCTCCACCCCGGAGCCTGTCAGGGTGTGCTGACGAGTGGGTCTTCCCAAGACAGGGTCAGGCTGAACACCACCCCTCGTTCCTGGGTTCTCGGCCTGGTCAACAAGACAGGAGGCTTGGCGTCCAAACAGGGAACTGGGGACCACTTGAGGACACCAATAAAAAGGACCGAGACTGAAGGTCAAGACTGGACAAGGCAACAAAACTGGGATAGTCGAGTTCTTCAAACACTTCCTCGGGCCAAGATCCACTGAGGACTTGGCACATCCCACTGTTCAGGGGAGGCTGAGCCGAATCACAGGCAAGGAGACAGGCTGTCTGAGCCCAGGGGTCCAGGAGTCCAGCCACATCAGGGGAAAGAGATGAAGCCGGTCTGGTGCCGCTGTGGCTGTAGCAGCAGCCTTGTGGAGCCAGGTGAAAAGTCAGGGTGACGACGAGCAAGCTGGGCCACGGCCTGACCTTCAACACCAGGCTGGGTGCTCGGCACATCTCATGTCAATGACTCGCTTGTGATCAGGCGTGACAGAAATGTGTTCCTGCCAGCCACCATCTCTCTGCACCGCCTTCTCCAGAAGGCACAGAGCTCCCGAGGGGGAATAAGGAAAGTGGTTCCGGAACCGCAGGGCTGGTATCGTAGAACTCCTGTGTCCCAGTGGCTTCTGGGAGCAGAGATCCGCTGACCTCATGGATAGTGTTGATGGCTGCAGAGTTCTCTGCAGCTATGGATCTGGGCAACCCAGCAGAGGGGAGAGAGCCACAGCATCGCTCAGATACACATGCTAGAGAACGAGACGGTCTTTTCAGAATCCTGAGGGTCGGCTGGCTGGTCTTCCCTGTATAAACCATCACTGGACATAGGCAAGAGACTGACCCCTGGGTCACTGCTGCCAGGACAGGGAGAGAAAGTGGGAGCCACTGGTCTTGATGGGCTGCAAAGGTGGCGGGCACCCTGCAGAACTGACTGCCAAAACCAGTTCTGTGTGGAAGGCCTGGCAGCAACCTGCTGGCTTCAGAAAGCACAGGCTTATGAGCAGCGGTCACCTTGTCCCTGACTCTAGAGACACCTCTGAGCCCACTCACAAGTTCGAGCGCATTATGTCATAGAAACCTATGGCTGTGGACCCGGAGTTCCATGACACACTGGGAACCATCTGCTTTCGAGTGCCTTTTCCTGCTCGCTGAGGACAGCCATAAGGACAATCACACCATCGACACGGCTGAGCAAAGGTGTCCGTGCAGATCCTGGGCACACGCTTTGCACATCGGAGGTGGCTTTCAGGGCCCTCAACCAGTCTCCAGGAGCACACACCCAGCAGCAGACAGCCTGACACTGGGAACCCATCTCATCCTCCAAGTTCTGTCCCGTGACTCCAGAGCCAGTCTCAGTGCAGACATTTCCCACAAGGAGCCCTGGGTTCTCAGAACATGTCTTGTTGGTCAGGCCCTGTGTCTAGGCCAGTGGGGAGGAGGCAGGTGGTCGGTGGCAGGAAAGGAACAGCGTGCAGGAGGGCCAGCCTCAACAGATGCCCGGAAGGGTCTGCCTGAACTCTGGAGAGGAGGGAGGGCAGATGTGAGGTCGAGGGGCATCACCAGGGATGACCCACTCCCCCCAGCAGAAGCTCACTGTAGTCTCTAGCAACCTCCATGCTTGGGGCACCCTCAAAGGCAGGAGGGAAATGTGAGAGCAGAGGAAGGGATCCCCACAAATACTTGCAGGAGGGTTATCTGTGCACTTGTGATGGCAGCTCAGGTGAGGAGACAGAATGTGATTAGCATCACTGCCCAGGCAAGGTGGGACGATCCTGTCACCACGCTTGGAAGGGAGGCACAGGGTATGTGTGTGTGTGTGCGTGTGTGTGTGAAGGGGTTCTGGTATTGAGGAAGGATGAACAAGAGAGACTGAACTCAGCCAAAGAGGCTGAGACTGAATGTGAGCTTGAACCATCCAGCGAATTCATTAAGTCTTAGAAAGCTTTTTAAACAGTGTAAAGACTGGTTTACAACTTGTTAAACAAGAGGAAGAAGTAGTAGCTTAGGAAAATCAGATTAGGCAAAACACTAGTTCCTGCGGAGTCCATGGGGGCAGGGAATTCATTAACTTGCTGTTATCTCCTGGGGGATGCCTCTAAGGGTTAATATTGGAGGAACAGGATGCCACTCACAGGGGACGTGCCATTCCGTCTTCAGTTTTCTGAAGTCAGATAGGATAGGGACATGAAGCTTTCTTCATTCATAGCATGAGTCCTGGTCGGTTATCAGAGCCCCTAACATTGTATGATGGTCACATTAGTTCATAATCATCTCAAAATAACCAGACCCTTCTTTGCTTTTTGTCCTCTCCTGGGGTCACCCCTGAGGTCACACCCACTTCCCTTGTGCCCTGGATCTATGAACTAGGAGCTGAATATTTCCCCCATTCAATCCCCTGTAGAAACACTGCTTCTAAATAAGAGTGGCTAAGTCATTGCCATCTTATTAGTTCTTTTTTTTCTTTTCTCCTTTTTTTTGAGACTAGGTCGCTATGTTGCCCTGGGTAGTATGGATCCCATGAACTCAAGCAATCCCCAGCCTCAGCCTCCCAGGTAGCTGAGATTACAGGCGCCTGCCACCATGCATGGTTGCTTTTTCGAGACCAGGTCTCACTATGTTGCCTGGGGTAGTCTCAAACCTGCGAACTTAAGCAATCTCTGGCCTCTTGCCTCCCAGCGCTTGGACTACAGACACACGCCACCACACCCAGCTAAAAACTATCCTATTAGTTCTTGATAAAATTACTCAAACCCTGTCCTAGAAAGAGAACTCACGGTCATCACATTTTGAGCATCAATGCCATGCAGAGTGAACCATCAGTTCATGGAAAAAGGTAAGAAATACACCCATGTTATTTATCCCTGCAAAGGATTTCTAGTGTTAGATCCATATGAAAAATAGGGCTTGGTAGACTCCGACTCAATGAGGAAAGTATATCGGTTAAGATTTACAGAGAGGAGGATCAAAAAAGAATATGAAAACTGCAATAACATCAAAAATATATCATTGAAAGATTTTTGTATGTTTGTGAGCAGATGTGCCATTTACTTTTAAGCCAGAGACTGAATATTTACTTAATATTTACAAGTCTTCTGCAAGGTCTACTGATTTCTTCTCATTTACTCATTCTCACTTTCCCAGCAACCCAACACCAGACAGGGGAAAAGAAGACTGTGCCAGAAACTTCTGCCTGGCCATTCTGTAGAGCAGTTCTGCCCTCACACATACCTGCTGAGGGTTACCGCGACGATGCTGCACCAGACAACGATGCCGTCAAAATTGTGCTCAATTAGCCTAATAGAGGATGTTCCATTTCTAAACACGCCCATGTCACATTCTGATGAGGCGGTATCAAAAGAAAATGAATTTGGACCACTCTGAATGATGACATCCGCATTACCACAGCGATTCACCTATCAAACTAATTTAGGTTTAGAGTCAAAATCAACATCGCTGTCAGAGAGTTGATTTCTATTCATTTAAAAATTTACGGGCTAAAGAGTGATCAGTGGGAATTTTAATGTCTTAGGAAGAAAGTGGGGGGAGGGGAATGAAATTCGATACACAACGACAAGAAAGGGACTCTCCACTAGGCAAGCCTGGATGAGGCCTCTGATAGAAGGTTCCATCCTCTGCATGGAGGTGATTCCAAAGCACCAGTCTCTGTCCTACAAGGGCACACAATACTATCTGCGAAAATGCCGGTGACAGGGAAGTCACTGTTGACTCACTACAAACCAGGCACTGTCTGAAGTGCTTGACTAAAAGTACCATCAGGTACTATTCCTAATAGGTCCATTTCACAGGAGACTCTAGTGAGGCACACAGAGTAATACATATTGGGATAGTACTTTCCAGAGATGGATCTCAAGGCATTTCAATGCTCTTCCTCATATGAGAACCACGGGTGGACCACAGGGAGGGGCACAGGGATGATCACAGTAGGCAGTATGAGCAGTGCCCCACAAAGCGGTAACTACACTATCATGAGAAGAAGCTGTGCCTAATGGCTGCTGATCCAGAATGCCTATAAAAGTAGAGTATTACAAGGCAGTCCAGGCCAGGCATGGTGGCGCATGCCTGTAGGTGGCAGCCTAGGAAGCTGCGGGCGGGGCCAGGGATCGCAGTTTGAGTTCCGCTGGGGGCACATAGCGAGACCTCGTCCCCCAAAATATAGCTGTGCGTGGTGGTGTGCGCCTGTAATCCCAGCTACCTGGGAAGCTGAGGCTGGGGATTGCTTGAGTCCGTGGTACCCCAGGCAATGGGAGCCTATGGTTCCATGGGCAAAAATAGCGAGACCTAATCTCAAAAAACCAACCAACCAAACAAACAAACAAACAAACAAAAAAACCAAGGCAGTCCAGTGAGATCCGAATGGGTTACAACGGGAAATCTACTAGACTTGACACAGCCTTATCAGGTCCCTCCTTATCAGGTGGCACTGGTGAAGGAAGGTGGTACATGGGAGCCCTTGAAGGGCATTTGTATTCGGAGGGGCATCTAGGAAGGAGACATCACTGCATAGACCAGGAGCCAGAGCAAAGAGCAGAGGTGGGAGGGTTCGAGGCCTAGTTTAAGAGCAGGGAGGATTCTGTTTGGTTTGAGGGAGGCTCCAAGGTGACAACACAGCAGAGTGGAACTGAAGAGATGAAAATGATCAAGCTTTTCAGGTGAAACGCAAGGGAAGAGAGAGTGAAAAGAGAACATTGAAGAAGAAAGGTAAGATAGTTGTGATTACTGAGTAAATTCTAGAACCGATACTCTAGAATCAAGGATCATATCCTCTAAATTGTGAGGATTCTCAATTAGAAGTAAATATAGGTCAGACATAGAAATAAACAGGAGTAGGGCCCCACTGTAAGAACCCAGGGAATCGCTACAGAAACGTCTGCAGCAGGAATCTGGTCTGAATTGTCTAGTTTCATCCTTTTATGATGGCTAATCCTTGGGCTGATGCACAGGCTCTCCTTCTTTGCTAAAAAGTGAAAGCTCCACATCACTCTCATTAATAATAAATGGAAGGGCTCAGGTTCCTGCACTCGACAGGAAAAGCGGAAAGTCAGAACAAGCTCTGAAGTACAGCTGAAGGTGAGAATGATTCATTGCAGTTAAATGTCTTCTCAAATCCTCCATGGAGAACCTTACTCACAACACCTGCTGGGGGTGAACTGCATCCATCCGCTGCCCGGAGATGCGCCCAGGTCCTAACTCTTAGACCCTGGAAGGTGACCTTCCAGGCGAACAGAACCGTGCAGAGGCGACATGTTAACATGAGGTTGTAGTGAAATGAGGTAGCTGGAGCCAAAACCCAGAAGGGCTGTCGCATGCCTATGAAGAGAAGAGACAGAGAGCGGCACACAGGGACACACAGGGTGGGCATGGAGAGACACAGGGAGACCCCAGAGGCGGGGGCCTTGCTGTCTTAGCCAAGGACGGCCGGGGCTGCCAGTAACACCAGAGCCGGGACAAGGGTACAGAGCAGATTGTCCCATGGAGCTTCAGTCCGCATGGCCTGCCGACACCTTGACTTGAACTTCTGGTCTCCAGAGGGGACAGACTGCATGGCTGTTGCTCGGAGGAGCCAGTGTGTAGCCCTTGGGAAGACAGGCTGGGGAGCACGAGTCGCTTCCTGGCAGACTCTGGGGAGGAGGCAGCAAGGCCACTCACCCTGGTCTCGCAGACTGAGTTCCAGGCTCCACGTTGGAGCCCTCATCCAGGGGACCCTCACTGGCCCTAGAGTCATCACCACTGACGTGAACTACCAGGGTGGCAAGAACCCTCAGTCCTCTGAGCTATAACCCTGTCTCATCACAGCATTCAGGTCCTCTACTCCAGCCTCTTCTGAGTCCCGTCCTGTAGCCCTTAGAGGGAGCCACAAGGGAAGGCACTTCCCAGGTCCAGAAGCCACCAATCACCACAGCCTAGGAGGCTTGTCAGAGCGGGTCATGATGGTGGTGGCATTTTCCAGATGCCACCTCATCATCCGAGCTTCACGACAGACCCGGTTGCTGGCTCTCCCACCATCAAGACTAAACACAGAGACGCTGGAGCTGCCAAACCCAGTGAGGGAAATGGGGATGTCAGGAGACCCCTGGCACCTCCTCATCATTCCCCACACCCAGGCCATTAACCCAGCAGCACAAACGCACCGTGCGGAGGAGGCAGAAGGAGCAAGGCACGATGGGTGAGCGTCCAGGTGTTCCCAACCCCACCCGGGAGGGGACACACTTTCATCGCACAGAATTCCTGGCTGGTGGGCGCTCTGGGAGTGCTAGAACCAGTGATTAGTACAACAAACCCCACCAGCAAAGACCAACAAGACATCCCCACAGGAACCTCGCTCATCCACACGGTCCTATTTTACCTTTTTTTTTTTTTTTAAGAGTAAATTGCAGCTGTCAAATGACACCCTTTCATTACTGTCACAGACCCCTTTAAGAAGGGCTAATCAGAAAAGCCTCCAGAGGTGTTTAATCAGATTTTTTTTCCTTCAAATGACCTAATGTTTTGGTGTGAAACTGCTGCCAGCTCACGCTGGGTGGAAATTTAGCACTGTCAGCATTTAATTATTATTTTATCACAGATTTCTTTACTTTCCTACAGGGAAGAAATGACTTAAATTTTTTAAAAAATGCAACAAATGCTTAGTTTATAAAATCGGGAGATGCTGCCCTGATGGTGTGGCTTTGTCAGGCGTGGCCAGTGAGGACCTCAGACACAGCACAGACAGGCACCTGTGAGCACCAAGATAGCACCACCGCCACCAGCTCAGTCTCCCAGGAGCAGGCAACCCAAAGCCATGTTTGTGTGGCTGGCTTTGGGGACAGGAAGTCAGTCACCCCTCTCCTTCAGGTTCAGATGCGACAGCGGCTGTACTTCCCAACAGTATCCTCTGAGTCACCCCCTCCTCCTCCTGTCACCTGGCCTTGGTCTTGTCCAGGAGGGATGAGAGAGCTGGGAGAGAAGAGGATCAAGGGAAAGGGGAAGATTAGACAGGGGCGGGTGTGTCACCCGGATCCCCAAAAAGGGGACCCAGAGGTAGACATCGTGTGCCCCAAAACTAGTTTCTCTTTCATTTCCTCACATCACTCAGTTAAGTTTCCGTTTCATGGCCAATATTGCGAAGAAAACCCTGTCCTTGTCTCTCTTCCCCTTTAATCACGGTTCCTCTTTGCTTGAGAGCTGAGTTCTTTGAAAAGCTTGTGGGATGCGGACAAGTCATCATCAACAAGTACTTACGAAGGCCGGGCAAGCAAGCTGGTGGCTATGCCAGCTGCTGAGCTGATGTGGTAGAATCTAGGCCCACAGGGGCCTTGGGGAGAGTGACATGCAGCTGGAGAATGGGCCATCATCAGAGTGTGCGACCTTCGCACCCGGCAGGGACATAAAGGTTGCACAAATTCGCCCTTGTCCTGAGCCACCCAGGCATTAATGTTAGCCTTCGCACCCAACCTGCGTCCTACCCCCCAAGTTTCTCCCATCTCAGTAAACGCTACTTCTTAGATGTCAGCACCCAAAGCCTCCTTATCCCACGCCACTTCTACTCCAACCCACCAGAAAGTTCTCTTGGCCTTCACCACCTCTGCACTGCACCCTACTCTCCCTGGCCCAGGACCAGCCCCTGGTCCACTTGGCGGCACCCTTGCTCACCTGGGACCTATTCTACATGATGACACTCGACAGAGACACCGGGCTGAGCCATCCCCAAGCCTGAAGCTGGCCAAGGGCTTTCCAGCAGGGATTAACCCAGCCTCCTGCAAGAGCAGCTGGCCGTGACCACCATCTAGGCCTCCAAGGGCCCAGGGCTCCCAACACGCATGCGCATGTGCCTCTGGTCTCCATGGCGAGCCCGGCTGCCTCCACCAGCCTCAGTGTCTTTGCACACTTGAAAGTGCTGCTTTCTACCATCTGCGTAAAGAGCTTTTTTGGATTTTTAAAATCCTAAAAATGCCGCCTCCCCAGAGCTGGCCCCTAATAGCTACGTCCTCCACTACTTATTACACTTTGCAATTATTTTCCTTGCCTGTTGACTTGACCATTGTGTATCAATTCCTTATTAGCAAGGATTTCTTCTCTGCCCTTTCTATACTGAAAACCCCAAACCAGCACGTCAGAGATTTGGTATCTTTTAAAATGAATGCCTGGAGTGTTTGCTATATACAAGTCCCAAGAAAGTGTGGGTAACAGGAGGAAAACACGTATAAACATATGATTTGCACATGGTTTGGGTTAAGGATGGTTAGGCCATTTCTTGGGTAAATCTCAAGTTGAATTGTGCATTAGTCCTTTTTCCCAGTCTCCACAGTTTGGTCTAGATTACTTATTGATAGCAGAAGGAGAGGGGGGAGAGTGAGGAATGGGTACCCCCTTTGGAGTTTGGGACAAGATGGAGGTAGCGGAAAGCCACGTGAGCTTGGGTGAGCAACAGGCTAAGACAAGCCTGCCTGTTCGATTTCAGTCCAGTCTTCCTGTAGCCGCAGTTGTTACCTGCTTTCTATTTTTGTCTCCAGAGGGAAGGGCTACTTCCTCCATGAGGTGACTGTTTGAACACTGAACACCACACAGAAGTATGTCTACACCCCACACAAAATTAACACAGAGAGTCAACCTCAAAAACAATCTTTATGCCACCAGAGGACCCTGGAGATTTGTAGCTACATTGAAAAAAAGTTTCTGCCTTGCAGGAAGGAAGGGGGTTGTCTATATGGTGTCTATACATACAGGGATTCAGAGACACACCCATAAAACAGCAGCCTCCTTGACAGCTGGTAAGAGTAGGGGTTCATGGGGTGTTCTACAGCAGTAGGACACAGGAGCTCCCCAAGTGCCCACAGAGAGGGGACTGGATGATGAAGAGAACATGGTTCATCCACAAAACATCAGTCAGCTATAAGGGAAAACAAAATACTACCACTTATAGGAAAAATGGCAGGAGCTGGAAGGAACGATGTGTAGCCAAGCAAGTCAGAAGGACATGTAGGGGGTGTTTCCATAGTGGACAATTCAACAAAGTGAAATACTTAGAAACCAACCAACCAAACAAAAACTAGTGGACATTAATGAAGTGAGGCTTCTAAGGGTGAGAAAGGAGGGAAAAAGGACAAAGGGAAGATCAGAGATGAGAGCAGTGAATAAACAGCAGCCAGAGGAAAAAGGCCACATCACCTGGAGAACAATGATTTTGAAAGAGATGTTGATGCTTGGGTTGTGATGGGTGTGGCCAGGGCCTCAGAAAGCTCCGTGTCTTGCCCTTGACCCAAGCAATGCCTTTTGCGTGTCCCAGGGAGCTACTCTAGGAACAAGGACTCAGGAAGTCAGTCTGACTTGTCCCAAGGAGGGGTGCAGAGCTCTGCACAGCGTGTTCTCCTGGTGCAGGGAAGAGGAGTTATGGGGTCACTTAGGACACAGGCGTGTCACCCACTCCAGCTGATGTACAACATTCCAGTTTTGTCAGTGCCTCATCCATGTGACAGGAAGTACACTTGAAGAGTGGAACCCAGGACACCATAGCTATACCCCTTGACCATGTACCCTCACAGTTGCATCTCTCCAGCTTTATAGATGAGGAAACAGGCTTGGAACAGTAAAGGCATTGCCAGTGGGGACAGCCCAGGAGGATCTGAACGTGTACCCTAAGACCCCATGTTCTCATCTCTACATTTACATCAAGCTTGATGGCATAACACAGACATAAGTCATTCAGGAGGCGGGCTTGACAGCAACTCCATAACCAACAAAAGGAAGTGTTGCTGGAAATTTCCAAGGCACGATAAGACTCACACTATGTAGGGTAGCTCTCCAGAATGACCCAGAGCTGTAAATAACCTCTAAGGAGTTAGAAAGCCTAGACACTAGGCATTTCTTCCCCCCCCTCCCCCCCCGCCCCAAGACTGTCCCCTGGAACTTTTGCTCAGCATCTATTGACTCTGACTTCAAACATAATTCCAATTAGTTGTGTTGTGTGGTGTCTTAGCTGCTAGCGAGGTGGAGGTGGTAAATTAAAACGGATTCCTGGAGGGGAAGAGGGTAATTGGAATGAAAAGTGATAGACTGAGAGTGAAAAAAAGGAGAAAGCAGAGGTTGGTAAACTTTTTCTGTACAGATAAAGCTACGACAGTAGCTATTTTGGGCATGATGGGTAGGGCTTTCTCTGTCTACACCTCTACAGAGTGTTGCACCTTAAAAGAAATCAGGAACAACAGGTAAATAAATGAGTTCAACTCTGTTCCAACAAAATTTAATTTGCAAAAAGAGATGGTGAATCTGGCTCCGAGGTTAGAGTTTGGAGCCCATTGAACAGGGAAAGCTTCCAATCCAAGACAATGTTCAGGAAATTTTAGCACTTTAGAGGGAAACTCCTTACCTTGAAAGCCTTGAAGACCATGGGCCTTAGAGAGAGGCAGGGCCCCGCCCAATGAGGTTACAAGATTTTAGAAACCTAGACAACCTTGGGAATACAATCCTCCATCTCCCCATTTTTATAGATGAAGAAATAAATCCTCAGAGAGGTTAAGGAACTCGCTAAAGGTCAAACAGCTCATTAATGATCAGATCTAAATTAGAACCAGAGTTTTGAGTCTAAGTTTAGAACTCTTTCCATTATCTCATGGCTGTTATTTTAGCCCTTTTTCTGTAACATCAGGATGGAGGAAATGCTCATTTAATTAAAACACTACATCCACGAGGTTGTTAAGAGTCTGGAATCATTAAAGTACATGGTTCTAGGCATTTATAAAGATGATTTGAATCAAGACAAAGGTTAAGTTGGGTTTAATGTACTCAGAGAATATAATTTTAGAAGTAGGGCTAAAAGAATCTGTCTCCAATACCTACAAAATGAATATACACATATAATAAAGATTTTACTATTCTCTCTGATGTAGGGAAAATAAGGTGTCAAGGTCCATTCATGTAAAAGACAAGTTTGCCATCATGTTTCATCAACATGGATGAGGTCATCAATTCTGTGTGTTCACAATAGCCCCGGGACCACCGAGGCGTCGACAGATCCCAGTCGTTCCTCAACTGTCCAGACACTGCTTTCAGAGAGTTGCTTTATCTTGCTGAAAAGCAGATGCTACCTCAGTCCTACCTGCCCCTTTCTCTCTTCTATCATTAGCAATGTCTTCTGTTCCTTTTCTGAATTAATTAGGAAATAAAAATAGAAACCCTGACATGTTTATAAAGATTCAGAGGGCTGGTTAAACACAAAAGAAACGAGGTGGGGAACACAGAGGTGACAAATTTTACCTCTGTGATGACATGTCAGAGTCCCCCTACCAGCTGGCCCTTCAGCAGCCAGGAGCAGGCACCTGTCTAGAGAAGTTGTAGAGGAAGGGAATGCTGGGCAGGTGGCCATGGCCTGCCACGCCAGGCAAATGAGCTCTAATTGCTCGGGGTCACTGAGTAGCGCAGGGAGAGGTGCTCAGCCGAAGGGAAGAAGCTTCGAGAAAGCGGGACCTGCTGTTGTTCACAGACTGGAGGCCAAGGCCCCCTCCCAGAGCTCACCTCTTCCTACCTTTGGCTACACAGGCAGGCAAAGGGCAAAGGAGCGGGGCGCCCTGGGTTTCAGAGTGTCCCCAAGATGCACTTCCCAGTTTGACAGACCTGCCAGAGGAAATGAGAAGTGATAAGAGATTGGCTGAGATTAGATCAGCCACCTTGGGAAAAGGTGCTGAGCCAGAGATATTTCACTGAAATAAGGAGAAACCTGGGAATGGATTTCTGGCAAGCCATCCCAAAGCAGATATGGTCTGAATTGGAAATGGATTTCATGGGCAGATAAAGTCTAATAAATGGCAGGTCACTCAAAAACCATCTATCATCGAGTCTCATCCAGGGTCTGTGAAGTCTGTTATCAATAATTTAACACCAGGAGAACCTAACCCTTAGCAAATATTTAATTTCAAAACACACCTACTGATTTACTCAGATACTGCCAACATAGTATATTAAAAATATATTACAAGGAGCCAACTGCCAATAAAACTGCATTTAGAGAAGACCAGCACACTTGTTGCTTTCTGAAGATTTTGTTAGAAGAAGGGAGAGAGCCTCCCTCCACTGCTCAAGTCTGGCAGGATAAGAAAGGGTGCGGGGAGCTCCCTAATACCTGGAGGACACAGCCTGTACACTCAGGCTGAGCAACCAGAGCATGACATGTGACAGTGGGGGGGAGGGGTAGCAGAACCCAGGGCTCTGTGAGCAGCCCCTCTTGCCAGGCCGGAGGGCCTCAGAGTTGGGGACACCCATATACCCCAAAGTCCAGTGAAAAGAGGAGAGAAGAGGGTGGAAGGCAGAGCTCCAGGGTCCCAATCTGTAAGGACCACCCACCTCAGCCCCTCTCCCTGCAGTCCCCACCCCAGCATGCAGTCACTCCAGAGCAGATCTGCACCACTTCCTGGCTAGAAAGCCATAGCCATTGCCAGGCCCTGAATATCTGTGTCCCCACTTGCATTCACATGCTAGAACCCTAATGCCCCCTGGGATTGAAATCGGGTCAAAATGGGGCAGAACCTTTAACCAACAAGCCACAGATCCACATCACCCATGCCTATAGCAGTTGCCAAAGTCACAAAGCAATTTAAACAACAGGGTTTTATTAACAAGGAAAACTAACCAGGAAAATGAAAAGTCCTTAAAGTCACAAGTGGCAAGTTATTTTACCCCAGTCACCATTTTCAGTCCCAAAGGTCCCAAAGACACATGTTAGAAGAAGGGAGGGGGCCTCCTCCAAAGCTCGAGTCTGGTAGGATAAGAAGATGGTGCCCCCTTCCCCCTCCAAAATTGAGGCAGGGACTATGCAAATTCCAGCCTTTCTCCATAGTTTCCTCTTTGTTTCTTCTCTCTCCAACATTCCTAGTGGCTCCACTTCTCCAAGGCTCTTCGAGCTTTCCAACAGATGCTGATGTAAACTCAGTTTTGTAAATATGCCACCTTGCTGTGGCTCCACACACCTTTTACCAGACCCGCCTTGGGTGGTGTCTGGCCACATCCACCAGGCCGGCCCTCAGCAGCTCCTGGTCACCACTGACCTGCCATTCTGGCATCTGACTCCTCACAGGCTACATCTCTGCTGGTCACTCTCCCACCATGGCTCCTTGCCACCTCCAGCCCACTCTTCCAGGGGCTTCTTAGTCTGCCATTCTCGTCTCTTTCCTCTCTCCTTTTTCCTCTCTTCCTGCTTTCATTTTCTCTCATAGGGGGTCTTTCAGACTCTGCCCACCAGGGTATTTTGGCATCAATACAATTTTTAACTGCATCACTACCCTGTACCAGGATGGCAGCAGGGAAATGATTAGGTCATGAAGACTCATGAATGGAGTTAGTGCCCTCATAGGAGACCCTCAGCCAGAAACCCACCTAGGGGGACATGATCAGGAAGATGCCACCACTCCAAACAAGCTGCACCCTGATCTCGTCCCCAGATTGTAAGAAGTCAGTTCCTGCGGCATAGAAGCCACCAGGTCTGTGACTGTTACAGTGGCTGGAGCAGACTGACACCTCCAAGTGGAAGGATTTTCTACAGGACGGTGCTTCCCTGAGTCAGTTAAAATGGCATCCTGGCTCGCTAAGGGCAGGCCAGTTCAGAGCAAGCATGGCCCTCACAGGGTTACAGGTCTCAGGTCTTCTTAGGGGTTGACAAGGGCTTAACAGGGATGTGTTCTGTAGCTGCAGAGAGGAGGAGGGGAAGAAGGCAAGAGGAAGGGAGAGAAACAAGGGGTGCCTCTAACTGTCCCAAAGTCTTCCACCCAGGGGGTGCTGAGGGGGTGCTGGGAGACATGAGGGGGCTGTCAGGTTCAACTCTGCCATGCGCAGCTGTACTCAGGGCTAGATTCTGGTCTCAAGGCTCCTCCATTTCAGGGGGCTGGCACACGACTGTCACCAGCTCTCAGCAGGGAGTCTCTACCCTCCTCCCCTCCCCCCGCGCTGGTGTCATGGTGCAAAGTTTCTCTGCTCATCCTACCTGCAGCTCTCGAAGAGCAGACAGGGCCAGCTGTCTGGGGCCCTGAGTTTATCCACACATGCAGAAGTGGCCACCCACACCCTTCCTGTTCTCAAACTCCCTGTGATACTAGGATGGCCTTGACCATCAGAAAACAATGACTGTCTTAGTGCTGCATGCCGAGCCTTAAAGGGGGCTGGCAGGGGGACCAGAACTCTGAATCAGGACACTCCCCTTGCCCCCCAGCACCTGCTCTGTACCCCCGACACACCAAACAAGGCCAGCCAGACCAGGTGAGACATCCACGAAGTCCTCAAAGCCAAAGTGAGGAACTGTGAGCAAAGCTGTGTGAGTGGAAGGTCCGTCTGGACTCCACTTCTCCTTCGTAAACAGAAACAGTCCTCCCTCCATGATAAAATTCCTTTCTTTCAGAGATAGTCAGGAGCCAGAGCACCAAGGGGCCCCAACAGATGCTAACTCAAGAAAGCCACAGAGAAAAAAATCACTCTATTGATGACCCTGAGGGTTACCTGGACAGGTTCACAGGTCACCAACCACTTGACCCTTCAGATGCTTGATGGAGACAGCATGGAGAAGACTGAGTGTTTCTCTGGGGTCAGTAAACCCTGG
>PVHY01009605.1:0-22107 GCA_004024945.1 Uropsilus gracilis
TCATAATAATTACCCATATTAAAAAAAAAAAGCAAAAACACAAAAACAATTGTTTGCAAGGACGTGGAGAAAAAGGTACCCTCCATATGCTATTGATAAGAATGTAAACTAACCATGTAGTATGGAGGTTTCTCAAAGTATTAAAAATAGAACAACCATATAGGCTAATAGTAATAATCCAAGGTATCTGACTGGAGAATACATAAACACCAGTTAGAAGGAATATGTATTTGTATGTTAACTGCAGCATTATTTGCAATGACCAGGTTAATAGAAATAAACCAGGTGCCTAAAAATAAGTTCATAGAAGTAAATTATAATATATGCAATGTAATATTGCTTACTTTAAAAAAAAAAAGATGAAATCTTGCCATTTGCAACAAAATGGATAGAACTGGAGAACAGGTTGTGAGCAAAGTAAGCTAGGAGCCAGAGGACTATGGTGGAGAATTATGGGTGCCTTGGTAGTGGGCATAGTGTGATTAACCTAGAGCTAAAGATGTGTGAATCTACACTCCTAAATATTATACAGCATTTTTAACCGATTTGACTGGAATAAAAGTGATGCAATTTAAAGAAAAGAAGTTGGCTTCAAACGTTTGTTCAAGTTTATTCATAATTGTCAAATTTTGGAATCAACCAATATATTCTTCTATGTAACATATTCTGTGTATAGATTGAAACAGTACACATTAACAAATGGGAAATGTAGTATGAATGGATCTCAAAAGCATTGTGCTGAAGTGAAAGAATAAAGTTTCAAATAGTTAAGTAATGTATTAACTCATTGAACTTTTTTCTGGAAAACACAAAACTATACTGAAAGAGAATATATTAGGGGTTACCAAAATTTGGTGGTAGATGGGGTTTGTTTTATTTTGTTTTGTCTTAATTCACATTAGTTTAAAAATTAAAAATAAGAAAAATATAGGAAAAAGTCTTATAAAACAGAAATCACCTCTGTTAATCTACCTCTCAAATAAGCATAGTCTTTTTTGTATCCTTAGAATAAATCTCTATAAATGTATTCATTAAATTAAACATCACTGCTCATACTTGCATTAACTCATTCCTTTGTCTCTTCATTTCTCCCTTCATTTCTTTACTAGTTTTCTTTTTTCCTACCTTCTTATTTTCTTTTCTAATTTTATCTTTAGAAGTTATTTAATGGAACATCATTCAGCAATATCAACAAACATTTTTATACCAATCACTCTAGTGTCTTGAGAAAGGTATAAAAAGATGATAAATATTTAAATGTATAAGTGTAGTTGAAAAGACAAAAGGGAAACCATTAAAATCAATATTAATAATTTAATAAAATTCTAGAACTAGATCTAAATTTAAAAGTTAATATGCTAGTAAAATGGGAAAATATAATCAGAAACTATATATCAAATAATAAAGTATTGCTTTCACTATTCTTTACAAAAATCAATGCTGAATTACGATATATTTTTAAGTCCCCACTATATGTGATTAAAGTCCAAAGCACCAGAAGTAGTAAATTGGAGAGATTCTTGTTGTTTTCAACAATAGATTTCCATGAAGGAAGACAAAATAAATAGCAAAATAAAGAGCCACATGGATTTTAAAAAGTGATTAATTGTAAAGAAAACCTGAAAGAGTATAATTGTAAAGAAAACCTGAAAGAGTATAATAAGATTATGGGACAGGTGTCATATAAATAAGTGACTTTGAATGGCTATCTTTCAAGACAGAGAAAGCATGCAGAAATTGTAGAAGAGCATTTCAGACAGAATAGGATAAATATGAAAAATTTAGAATATTAATTCAGAGAAAACTAATAAAAATTAAATAAAATTGCTTTAAAAAATTTTAGAAATATGAGTCAACTTTTTAGAAAAAGAAAATAACATATCAAATATAATTGAGTGAGTAAAATTTGGCAATTTATCTCAAATTATAAAATCAATAATACTGCGAGAAAGAAAAAGATTTGTTTGGATAGTGATGGTTTTGATAAGTAAGCCCTGGCTCCTGTATTTTCCTTTTCTCTGGTATTTTTCTATGATTAAGGAAAAGCTTTAAAATTTTCTAGAGATTCTCTGTTTCCTTTGGTTCTTTCTAAGATAACGTGGGTATTTTTGATTTAGTGGTAAGTGCAAATGTCCGTTTCTTTATCTGCGGGAAGTCTTTATTGTTCATATTTCCCACTACTTAAAATTATATGTTAAGCTTTTAGAAAAAAACAAATATCCACAGCTTGGCTTACACAGACTTATAAAAGTATTTTTTAATGACTTCACACTACTGAAATAGAATGACTGAGCATTAGAAAAGCTACACTGTGTGATATTTTCTATAACAAAATTTCATTTTAGGACCAATGATCTGCGTTTTATTATTTATATTGATCCTAACAGGTGCTGGTGAGAAAATTAAGGCAAGACTACATACACTAGATTGAGCTCAACCTGTGTCATATTTCTAGTTTCAGATTTTTGCAGACCTTTTTCATATTTATGATTCATCTATCTTCTTTTTTTCTTTCAGTCAGATGTAGAGACAGCTGGAAAACTGCTTTGCAGAGAGAGCGACTATATTTTAATATGCAGGAAAACAGGAGGAGAGGAGGAGAAGACAATTGCTGGGCTCATAGTTTAAAGCCCTGCAACTTTCATTATTGTATTATCAAGGTTGATTTTTAATATATATTGAACTGAAGAATTTTTGAATACTTTTTCAGAAATTATGTTCTATAAATATATAAATGGATTCTTTACAAAGAACTATAAAAGAATTTAATAGCCACATTCATCTAATCACAGGTCTATTACCCACCCTCCCAACTACATCTCACTGTATTTCAAACTACAATTTCATGCAGTTTTTAGTGCACTTAATAAAGAAAACAATATAAAGATTAAACCGATGAGAAAAATGCTGCTCCATATATATTGTTTTCTAAAGTTCCAAACTTTGCATTTATAAATGTACAACTTTTGTTTTGGATAAAATTATTTCACTTTAGGAAATTTAAAAGTAAAATAAATCAGCCAACAGGCAAACTGTTCCCTAGAATAAGACAAATACTTATCCTTTTCAATATTATTAGGCTATTTTTCTAAGTTAATGCTTCATTAGCTGGCAATTAAAAACATTTGATAAATAAATTGCTTAGTAAGATAAAAGTTCTAGTATAATTTAAAATGGTTTTCTTTTTTTTTTTTTTTAAAAAAAGGTCACAATCATCCATTAGACCCCTTTCACCTTTGGTTCCACCCCCAACCTTTTTTAATTTTGTTAATGCCTGTTGTCAAAATATGCAGATTACTTTTTAAAATTATACCTATTCTGATTTTTTTATATTTAACATATAGATGAAATACCCGGTATTTCTTCTGATTTATTTCATTTTGAATAATTCCCTCAATTACTTTCCATTTTCCTAAAAATGACAAAATTTTATCTTTATTTAATAGATGAACAGTATTTCATTATCATCTTCTTTATTCAATTATAATCATAAGGTATTTGGGTTGTTTACATATCTCAGCTTTTATACATAACTCTTTAATGAACATTTGGTTCATAAAAGTTTTGAATGAATTATTTTATATTCTTCAGATAGATACCCAGATATGGGTATCTGGACCCTATGTTAGTTCTTGTTTCAGTTGAGGGAGCTTATACTATCATCCAAGATGGCTTCACCATTCACAATTTAAATTGAGGAGATGTTGCATAAGACTTTTTTGAAAAAGAATGTTAAATGGTTCAATTTAGATGCTGGGTACAATTTAACTTTTATCAAAGTTAAAGCAAAAAGGGAGCAGGGGGAGAATATTCCAGGCAGGATCAACTGCATTTGGGAAGATTCTAAGTCATAAATGTCCTTGAAGCATTAGAAGTCAAAAACAGACCAGAAGATCAAAGAATTTCGTGTGGGAGATAGTTGGAAAAGATGAAGCCTTTCAGTTTTGTCTAGAGGAAGATCACCCTGAGCTTCACAGACCGCATTGATGAAGTCATCCAGTTCGGTCTATGGGAAAATTTTACCCTGAACTTCACAGACCACATTAAGGTTAGAGAATTGAGGAGATTTGGTGATTTCTTTTTATTTT
Organism: Uropsilus gracilis; assembly: GCA_004024945.1. NCBI lineage: Eukaryota > Metazoa > Chordata > Mammalia > Eulipotyphla > Talpidae > Uropsilus > Uropsilus gracilis. Next base: position 4,089 of record PVHY01009605.1, read on the forward strand.
AGTAGTGCAGAGTGAACCTCTAAGATTCATTCTAACATATCTGACTTGGGTGGAAATCTAAGTGAATGTAAATTTCACTAATGAAAGAAATTAACTCTGGTTTGTAAAAAGATAAGAATTTGGTTTTAAATACAAGAAGTTTGTACTGCTTCAAAAGGAGTTTTTAAGGGACAGAATAAACTGATTGACACACAAATGACTGTGAGTGAGGTATACAATTATTGTGTATATATGTATTTGAAGTCATGGAAATGACAGAGAAGATCTATGGCAAAAGTGTTGGGTCATCAGAAAGGATAATTAGAACATTAATATTTAGAGGTAGAGTGGAGATGAAAAAGCTTCAAAGTAAATTGAAAAGTGTCAGTATGATAGATGGAAGAAAATCTGTAAGGGATTGATATAGTTAAAAAAAGAAACAAAGGAAATATTGGTGTTTCCTGTTTTTTTTTTTTTTAACAGAAGTTATAGCAAGCTTAGGTTTGACTTAGAAAATGGTCATTCTCAATGCTTTGCACTTCAGCCCAGATGCTTCTCTTTGAGAACTTTGTTGTCTCTACAAGAACTTTGAGACCTTGCATAAGAATATGAACCTCAGAGGCAGATAGAAGGAATCTCTACATGTGAGGATCTTCCACTAAACAAGACAAACATTGCACCATCTCACTTACTTCTCGTCTGTTGCACCCAGTCCTAAAACATACAGAATAAAAGCAGTCACTTAATCTAACCTTTTAAAAATTAGACCGTCAGTATATGACATTTGTAACTGAGGACAGGTGAATAACTGAATCTCAAATAGAAAGAACTCAGTGACTTATCAATTGATGAAATGCAAGTTTATTTTTAAATCCCTTACCTTTACAATTGTTCAAGCACCTTCCTTTACCTCCCCCACCATCACCCCTAGTAAATAATCATCACATCACACTGGTCCTCTTTCAGTGCTAGAATATACTATACTAAGTTCTCTCCCACCTCGTTGGATACTTCAGGTACAATATTTCCTGAGTTACATTTCCCACCACTCTTTGTCTGGTGTTTTTTCTCTCATTGGCAGTTTTCCTGATTGGTCTTTTCAGATAACCTATTGATTTCTATAGCAAAACCATATTTATTCCTTCACTCTATATTTTTACTTGATTATTACCTGTTTCACTTACGGAAATGTAAGTTCTTCAGGAATGAGGAGCCAATCTATCTTTGCTATTATGTGCAATCAACAGAGGGGGAAATTATGGGAATGAACAGATGCCTGAAATTATTTGTTCAAAGAATGAATGGACAAATGAAGGAAACAAACTAAGAATTACGTGTTTTCTGTGATTCAGAGATACATAAGATTTGCAATTATGGATTCATCACATATATATTGATTAAAGTTGATCATTAACTAGATTATGATTTGTCATAAAGCCTACAGAAAAAAACAGAAATTTAATTTTTTTAAATTACATAATTTATATCTTCCAGCACTAGGTGATTTTTTATGTGGAAGAAATATGTTTTGATGAATGAATATTTTTCATCAGATATAATCAATATATTTAGGATAGTTTGTCTTTTTAATGATGTTTGTTTGGTTTTGTTTTCTCTGGCAACTCAAGTCGTAAAATATTCAAGTGATTTTTATTAATAAATTCAAACGCAAATTGGGTCTTGAATTATTTAGCAAATATTTTTAAAATCCAAACTATAATTTAGATTCTAAATCAAACTGCAAAATAAACTGTTAATACGACACTTGCTTAGTTATGTGAATCAGCACAAAACAGATGATTTGGGCATTAATTATACCATCCTGAAGATATGCAAATCTTCTCTAATGAAAGGTCTCTTTCAGAAATCTACCTATGAGTAAGGTGAAATAACAGACCACAGTCAGGTACAGTGACTCATGCCTGTAAGCTTCAGTCTATGAAGTGACTGGAGCTAGGGATCGCGATTTGAGTCCCGCCTGGGGCCCGTAGCGAGCCCTAGTTCCAAAAAAATAGCTGGATGTGGTGGCGCACGTCTGTAATTCCAGCTACCTGGGAAGCTGAAGCTGGGGATTGCTTGAGTCCGTGGTACCCTGGGCAACAAGAGCCTGCGTTCCACGGGCAAAAATAGCGAGACCTAGTCTGAAAGGAAGGAAGGAAGGAAGGAAGGAAGGAAGGAAGGAAGGAAGGAAGGAAGGAAGGAAGGAAGGAAGGAAGGAAGGAAGGAAGGAAGGAAGGAAGGAGGAAGGAAGGGAGGGAGGGAGGGAGGGAGGAAGGAAGGAAGGAAGGAAGGAAGGAAGGAAGGAAGGAAGGAAGGAAGGAAGGAAGGAAGGAAGGAAGGAAGGAAGGAAAAAGGAAATAAGAGACCACAAATGTCAAACAAAATAGAACAATAGTCTTAAAGATACTGTCAGGTAGCAAATGAGAGAAAAAAGGTGATGAGAGAAAAAAAGGTGATTTGAGGCCCCTGCATACAGCCTAAAAGTCCACTAGGTCTCTATAAGGAAAGGAAACGCAAGTAGAAACCAAAAATCCTCTTACTTATTCAACAAATCTTTGAAATGCCTCTTATGTTTGGGGAGGAGAATGCACAGTGAATACATTTGTATTATTGTCAATACATAGATTTGGTGAGGGAAAAATAGCCAATTGCAAAACATGATAATTCTACTGACATTTCCTGGGTAATGTCATAAATTATCTACTATCTTTCTACTCGGGGTTAGACTTTCTATTTCCTTTTTCATATAGTCTATCATTTACACTTATCTGCCACAATAGTTCTTATCTGCCACAATAGTTCACAATAGGTCTAGTGCTATGGTTCATAAAATACTAATTGCCTGTTTAATAATGCACATTGTAAGTATTTTGTGATTATATGAAAGAATACATGCCTGTTTAATAATGGTTAATTTAAAATTTTTAGTAAATTAGTTGATACAACTCAATAGATATTAGTTTGTTTCCTCATTAGATATAAAACATTGAAGATTGTTTAATATAATTGTAATACATTACTTTCCAACCGTTTAAAAGGATTTAATATTATAGCCCTAACCATGTTGTCATGGTAACTAAATAAAATATTACATATATTTAGTTGGGGACAGAGAACTTTTACATGAATGCAGTTATTATTTATATAGTTTTGAAGCAAATTGACAGAGAATTTTTACATGATTGTGGTTATTATTTATATAGTTTTGAAGCAAATTGAAGTTACAGTGAAATATCTCTAATAGTCAAGACAAATAAAAGTAATTTATTCTGTACTACACCAATGTTTATAAGTGATTTTTTTAACAAATATAACAAAGAAAGAAAACCTAAGGCAGTCTAATTTTTTAACATTTAATCATCAAATATTATAAAAAGTAAAATTCACAAAGGAATAACATGTTGGTATACTAAGCATTATATAAACATATAAATTAATGTGATAATTGTATTATTTCTAACAAATTTATTACAGTTATATCTAAAATGTTTACTTTCATTCTACTACTATAATCACTGATTTTGTAAAGTATTTTCTTGATTAATGTATTCATACCAATTTGATTAAAAGTCTACATTTTATTTAACAGCTACTTTATATTTGGAAAGATTTATATGAAGAAAGAAAATTAGTTTAAATATCCTCTTTCCAAAAAACAGCTTTAACCCAAAGTCCCTAAAAATTCTTTTGCTTTTTTTTAGTCTGAAATAGGATCATTTCAAAAATTTTTCTTCATACCTCCAAGTATACTACATAAAAAATCATAAAACTATTTTCTAAAAATTACATGCAATATTTAACTCCATTAATAGGTATGAAAAATATATATCTCTATATGGATATATACACACATATATAAATATTATTATTTTATTAATGGCTTAAATCATTCTTCCATATTTTAAAAACAGATTTTCACTAATATGTCTTACATTTTAAAAGCCTTCAACGCGCACATAGAACAAAATGTCTTAGAACAGAAATTAGCTAACTGTAATTTTAATACGCTTTAATAATATATGGGCCAAAGCTATATGAAGTGAATGCCAAATACTACAAAAGTAATGTCTTCATGTAGTCATTAAGGGATATGAAATATGCATTTGCAACTTTTAAATATTTATTAGAATATAATATATGTCATCTAGAATTCTTCTGCCATTCTATAAAGCATTAAATTGAAAGCATTCAAAGTTTTAGTGGAGAATCCTCCTTTCTTGAAAAGAAAAGTGATGTCAATTTTCAAAGTAAATCTTAAGTGTCATTTTAATTATGTTAATTGTGCTCAGGTATATTTTGCAACTTGCTGTTGTAAAAGATAAATTGTTACTGTAGTTATTGGCATTGTTTTCTCAAGAGTTTTGAATATGTCTTTAAGATTGCAACAGTAATCAAACTAAGAACACTTATTACCCACTATAGAAAAGAAACAAAATCAATTGCTGTGCAATTCTAAGCACTTTCCATTAGAGAAATTGCCAGTTACGTCAAATGGAGGTCATATCACATTCAGCTGCACTCAGCAATCTCTTTTTATTGAGCTACCCTATGATATTGGGTAGCATGGAGTATAGGTTGGTGAAGGAAGCTCTTTGATAACAAATGCCTTAAGCTATTAGTATAAGTATAAATTTGTTTGAATGTTTTTATTTAATATGAATATTTTTGTTTAATATGAATATTCAATTGTATGACTTCCCCTAGCGGTTCTAGTATGCTAGTAGTAATGCATAGATTCACTATAGTTCATACTTTGATAAAGATAACTTTCCATTAATTTTTAAAGGTGAAATTATAGTCCACGTTATTTGCTTTCTTTCCATAAAAATTGGAATTCTGATTTTTTTTGTTAGAAAGAAGTATTGAAGCTTCTAGAGTGCAATGAATATGAAATAACTTTTAACCTACAAATCTAATAACTAACATTTAAGTTACAAATCAGCTAATTTAAATGTCATTGATATTGAAACAATAATGTTACCTGAATTTAACCCAATATCTATAGTTAAATGATCCACTAAAAAAGTCCTATTTTACAGTTCAGCTAAGGTTTTACATACTTTTTAATAAATGTACTTCAAAACTAGTAACATTCTATGTTTACATTTGATGGATTCACTTTACAATAATATATACATTTATGCAAATTGATTTTAATGCACTTTTTCATTAGTTTTGGTTATAGATTCATTATAATGTATCAAAATGAATAATGAATGTTCAAGATATAAAAATGAACAAAAATTTTAGCACATTTTTTAATGATTAGCAATCATTTCATCTATATTTCTTTATTAAATAAAAATTTTACCTTCCTACCAGGCACTATTCTATTTTTTGTCATAACACTTATTATAATGACATAACATCTAATTGATGTCTTCATTTTTTTTATCATGAATCCCTTTAATGCACTGGAATATGAATAAAAGCAGAAATTTTATAAGTATTTTTCAATAACATTTACTAATAATAGAATATTTAGGATATAAACAGATATACAGTAGATATTATAGCATAGATAGGAGGCAATATTGGTTGAATGGATACTTGGCAAAAAAAATCTAGTGGCTTTATTGCGACGTTTCAAATCTTCATAAACTAAATGTTTTGGGGGGTGTTGCAATGTTTTAAAAAGCTACAAGCATTTTCATTGATAAATATGCTCTTCATGACTATCATTTTTGTTGCATATTTGTCTAAGAATAGAATTGTTAGATTACATGTTGTTTATTTAACTTTCATAGGTGTTTTTAATATGTATTTTTATGTGTACATATTTTGGATTATGTGTATATTTAAGTTGTTTCATTTTAAGAGGTAATGTTGGTTTATAACACTGTATATGCTTTAGGGGAATGAGTTTATATCTTGCTTTGTATTTATGTTATCATATCACCACCAATAGCACCTCACGCATTGGGCCTCCTCCCTCATCATCCTATTCTTGTAAGACAATGTATTTTGCCATTAACTATTAAGAGGGAAAGTCAACATAATAATGTCATTAAAAATTAAAAATCACTAAATCTAGCATCAAGGAAATATAATATCTTTAGCATATGGTCTTAATTTTTGTGATAAAATGAACAAAAATAAAAATTAGTAGCAGCAATAATAATAAAATACAAGTCCATATCTACCAAGAAAATGGAAGGAAAAATACTAGAATGAGAGATGACTATTTTTGTCATCTATTAAATAGATGACTATTTAACGTTTGTAGATGAAAAAGTGAGAAAGCTGAATACTAAGTACGTATGAATGGAAGCTCAAAGAACACCCCCAGCACAAATTTCTTTGTAAGGAAGTCCCTTGAGATGACTAAAATAAAAACAATGGTTCAGGAAGTGATAGTTCTTCTATTTATACTCTATATCTTCTGCTGTTCATTTGATATTCTACGCCTCCAAAGTCAGATGACTGAATGTTTTAATTCTAGAAAGCATTTCCTGCCTTAGTGAAATGGTCTCAAAGCCACCAGGTGCAGGTGGGTCATATACAGGAATCAGACAATGTAGAAGAGAAATGGTATGTATGTACTAATTGGAGAGACTATACATCACCATTTAAAACTTGATTCCTACAAGCATTCATACACTCCTCAGAACCCAAGACTGAAAGATTGCTCTATAAGTAGATTAAAACATTTTTCTTTAAAAATAGTCTAGTGGAAACAAGTCTTTGAGAGCATTTTTCCCAAACCTTGTTAACTATGTTGAAAATTGTGTAATTAAAATCAATCAATAGCTCAAGCAAACATTGCATCCCCATTTTCCTTTGGTAGACTCTCCCAAACCACTAGAATCCCAATCTACCTACTCACAGCCTCGGTGTATCCTCTCTCCACCCTTTCATCTCTTTTTCTTTTTCTCTTCTTCATTTATCTCACCTCTTTTGCCATTAACTTCTTAATAGGTACAATAGAGGCATGCTCAAATTATATTAAAAGTTAAAGGTATATGATAGTAACTTCATGGAATTAGAGAAACAGAATACAAGAGCTCAGGAGTCATATAGCCAGGCCTCAAACAGAACTGGATTTTAGTTCATGAAATGGTTGCAGATAATATCAGGGCTTTGACACTGGTGAGTGCTCTCTGGTGATGTAGAAATGTCCTATCTCTTATGGCCAATATGGTCCACTGCTTTCTCTTTTTGCCCTACATTTAAACGGACTGAAATAAAGTCCACTAGAATCTATTAAATGCTTTAGAAATAAAGTGTGGAATTGGACAGATAGAGCCACCACTCATAAGGTTCTGCTTTGACCTAATACAGTACAAAAACCTCACCAAATGGAATATATTTTTGGCCTACAAGTATCTTATTTTAATAACCCTGATCATCCAACCTAGATTATGTTTCCATGAAGTGCATGTATACTGTTTACTGATCCTTTACAATTATTTGCTAACACCTTTTGATAAATCTACCAAGATGTTTTCTAGTTTTAGGCTACCACAGGCAATGGTTTAATATTTGAGGCACTCTGGAAATTTATGGTTGTGGTGTCCAAGGTAGTAGCTAGGAGCTGTGACATTTTTAAATTATTTTGACTTGAAATAAATTGTGACATGAAATTAGAATTGAAATTTGACATGAAAATTAGAAATAGAGAAACATTACTATAATTTAAAATTGTGTCATATTTCTATTCTAAATTGATTAATAAAGTAGATATGAGTCATTTTGTGTGAGCATAGTGGCAATCACTTCAATTATTGAGCATTTGTTTGTGCATATGTGTGTGTATTCCATATGTGTAGTGTACATATTTGTAGGTGTGTGTGTTTAAAATAATGCTAGAGACTAATTGTTGAACTTGATTATTTATATTGGAAAATCCAGACAAGGAGTGATGACTTCTTTGAGCTATGTAGTGCACCACTGCACAGACTTAATATTCAGCAAATTAAAAAATAATAATATGAAAAAATTATGTAATATAAATGGTCACAGAGGGGAGGCAGGTGGCAGTAGAACTGAGCCTCGTAATAATAATTGATGTCATCAAGTCCCTGGATGAACATGTAATTTTCCATCTCTTTTGTCCCCAAGAGACTCTTAAAATTATTCAGGTGAAGTCTGATTCACAGAACTCTAATAATATGTAAATGCAGAGATTTATAGTCTACGTGTATTATAAGTAATGGATCAGTGCACATCTGGAAGAAAAACATAAAAGAACAGTCAGGCAGATATGTTTTATTTTTCATTTGATATCATTTATTTGCACATCTGTTCCATCTGCTTTTGGTGACTAGACTACAGCACCCTGAAGATACAGTCTATGGGCTAAACACTCATCCTGGAAAGGCAATATCCTGAGGGTCTAGTTTGGGGACAGTCACAAAAATGAAAAATCTTAAGAACATGCAAAATTTTTCAGACCTTGCTCTGTACATTGGTTTAACGTCTGTGTGCGAGGACATTCCCACTATCAGTTCCTGTGAACTCAAATCAGGATTCCAATGTAAGATGGTTTAGTACACATTTTTGCCCAATTGGGCAAAAAGATAAAGACAAAAGCATTACCAATGTTAAAATAGAGATTTAAAAATAGGGCCAGGCATGGTAGTGCATGCCTGTAAGCGCCAGTCTAGGAAGCCGCTGCCAGGGTCAGGGATAGCGATTGGAGTCCTTCCCGGGCCACGTAGCAAGACCTTGTTCCAGAAAAATATAGCTGGACGTGGTGGTGCATGTCAGTAATCCCTGCTACCTGGGAAGCTCAGGCTGGGGACTGTTTGAGTCTGTGGTACCCTGGGCAACGTGAGCCTGCAGTTCCACAGGCAAAAATAGTGAGACCTAGTCTCGAAATAATAATAATAATAATAATAATAATAATAATAATAATAATAATAATAATAATAATAATAATAATAATAATTAGAGATTTAAAGATAATCATGGAAATAACCATTGAGGTGCAGGGTGGTTAGAGAAGCTGAAAAGAATTCATGGGCTTTCCCTGTAGAAAGTCAGGGAATGAAGCAGGTGAGGAGAGAAAGGGCTTACTTAATAACAGTCTCGAATAAAGACACATAAGTATGCTTGGACGCTGTGTAAAGTGCAAATGAATCAGGAGAAAGAGAATACTGGATATATCCAAAGGAGTAATTGCAAATGAGTGTGAAAAAATAACCTCAAGTCAAATTGCTATAAGCCCTAAATGCCTGGCTCAGGAGTTTATATAAACTATTTGATTATTAAATAAATAAACAAATACATAAATAAATAAATACATAAATACATAAATTAAGTTTAAGTAAAGGCTGGTACAACAAATATGAATTTGGAAATTTATTTCTGATAAATATGAGATAAATGGGAAAAAGGTGTTAGAGATTGAGGAAGTAGGAATTGAAGAGGCCTGTGTGGGCCCTGGAGTATAGATGGAGTTGAAGGGGTGGAATTAACAGGATTTGAAAGATTGGGTTGAAAGATTAGGGGAGATAAAGAGCACAAATGAATTCATGTTTCTAACAAGTGTGTGTGAAACCATTCACTGAAATAGATATCATAGATTTTGAAATTGGGAGAGAAAAATAAGGAGTTTATTTATTGGACTTCGTCAGTCTGCATTGTAACACCAGATAACTCAGGTAATAGGGGTTCTTGAGTAATAAATAACAGAAATCATATTGTCAGGCCCATCAAGAAAAGGGGACTAGTGATCTGTCATAAAGAAGGTAAATGGTGTACTTTGTTGACTGTATTAATGCTCCTCTGTGCAGAGATTGAGTTTATCTGTGTTACTTCTTTTATTCCTCTTGTTGGTCTCATTTTCTTTTCTCCTACATGACATGCTACTGCTGTCATTGTGCTTTGAGAATAAGAACAACAGAAATAGAAGTTGGCCACAATGGCCGTCAACTAAGAAAACATAACATTGAGAAAACTCAAAGTCAAGAGAATTTTCAGTGGGAAGTGGCAGGTTTCTGTATCTCTTGTCTCTTGTCAGGATAGAAAATCATCTTCTCCCAACTTTGTAAAGTAGTTGTGACAACTTGAGCTAATGAATATGTACTGACATTCATTTAACACATAAATTAATAGACATGTCCAGAAATTGCTAAAAGAATTGCAGAGTCACATTGAAAATATATGTTTTCCAAGCTGATTTCAATTAAAACCTACATTTCAAAATGTAGTAGGTAGAATATTGTCTTCTCAAAATTATTTCAATCCTAATCACTAGAGCTTATGAATATATTAACTTACAGGGGAAAGGATATTACAGCTGCAGAAAGAATTTGATTTGCTGATTGACATATAGAGAGGAAACTGGGTTTTCCAGGTAGGTCTAATGAAACCTCAGGTTACTTTGTAAATGAAAAGAGAAGCAAGAAAAACTTATTGGAATGATTCCATGTGAGAAAGACAATAGGTAAAAGTGAAAGAAACTGAATACAGGGAGGAAAAAAATAATGAACAAACACAACAAACTCTAACCTAGAATACCCAGAAAGGAATATGATCTTATGAAAACTTCAATTTAGTAATGAATCCAGGTAATTTATGATGTAGCAATAAGTTAATAATATATAAACTGAAATGCATGGGATGTAAAGTCTATATCTTATAGGAAAGTTCAGATAGGTTTTGGAACCTAAATATTTTAATTCTGTCTTACTAAAAAAAAAAAAAAAAAAAAAAAAAGACTGCCCAAAGACTTGTAACAAAGCCATCAATGTCTTATGTTTTATATGAAAAGCTTAAATATATACTTTAAAAATATTTCAAAATTCTCTTTTTGACAATTAAGGATTCCAAATGAGATATGAGCAAAGGTTGAAATGGTAGAAAAGAAATGAGAAATGTGCAAGTACTAATGCTACACTAACTTGTGTTGGGAATTTCTAAACAGTTGTCTTTTTATTACACCTTGAAAAACTCAGAAACATGCTGAAGATATTTGAATGTATTTTTTTATAAATAATTCAAAGATAACTTCGTATTGACCATCATAATTTAGCTACTGGAATATTTAGATACTAGTATTACCAAATATTTTTCCCCAGTAATAACTGTGATGGCCTATAATAATATAATGCTTTGCTTTTTCTGAGGTTTTCAAAGCATAGGAGCTAGTAATTGTCAGCTCCTCTTCAAATACCTGGACTTTGGGGACAAGATCCTGCCCTATAGGATGCTCAAACACTGACCAGAAATCTACTAGGTTTATGTTCATGAAATGGGCAGAGCCGAATGGTTGAAAATTTCTGTAATTTCCCATCTTGTCTTTTCAACAAAAAAACTTGAAACATTCCAAATGTTTCACATCCCAGATAGGAAGCAGACTTTGCTGCATAGCAGTGACAAACAGAATCTGAGAATAGTATAATAAGAGTCAAATACTTCTATAATGTAAATGTGAAGGGCTAAATCATTTAGGTAGAAACCATAAGCATATGATTTTTTCAAAATATTTTGATTCTGGTTTTTTTGCAAACTTTGACCCAATATTTATTCAAAGGTATTTAGTATCTGATGTATTGAGCCAGTCATAGAAAAACATGAAATTTTGAGGAATGAACATGTTTGTTGTTGGAATGCTATAAAAACATCTTCCTCCAATGGGCAATCACAAGTTAAATAAGAAAGTCTTTGGAAGGCTTAATGTCTGTTTATTATGGTTTTAGGACAACAAATCACTGATATATCCATCCCTGAAAAATACATAGACAAGGAACTGGCTAGTTGAGACTGGGTGCAAAATATTGAGAGGACAAGGTAGTTGTGGTTTTTTGTTTGTTTTTTTGTTTTTCATCAGGGATCTTTTTCACACCCCAGGGTATGTTTGATTAAGTCATTTTGAAAGAAATCATAACACAAACTCAGCATAAGGAGCTAGAATTACACTATTAGATTCAAAAGGTACTGGAAAATTGAGTCAATCTAAGAGAAGAAATACTTATTAAGCAAAGGACTCTTCAACCAAGGAAATGAAAGTTCTACTTGGGAAGTTAATTTAACTGAAATGGACCAGTACAATTCCTCTGAAATGCAGTATGAAAAATAATCAAAGCTATATATTTTAATTGAGAACAACACCTTTTTATAGAATGGCTTGGTAATATTGGAAGTGATTTAATATCAACTTTGAAGTTTTAGTCATTCTCAATATTGTAATATTTTTTTTTTTTTTTAAATCTTAACCCTGCTCATTTTGAAAGATGCAATTAAGGTCAGACAGATGATTTTTAACAATATCATGTAAAGATTATTGTGCCTCAGGTTGTTTTAAGTAAGATTCTATAAGTGAAGTGGAAAATTTGTAAATAGATACTTTCCCATAAATAGATGTTTACAGGAATAGGCTATCTGCAGACATGAAAAAAAAATAAAATAAAAATCTTCAAACGACAAAGGGTCAAGATCTAACCTTTTATGCACTAATATGGCTTTGAGGAATCAATATTTTTCATTTTCTTTACCTGAAAGGAAACCACTAGGTTATCACCCAGAGACATGCTGTCTGGATCTATTACTGTGGTTGCATTCCTAAAGTACATCTTGATATTAATACTTTTAAGAGCACATTCAATTTGTTTTAGATATGTTTCTCTTTTAATCAATAAAAATTAAAATCATGAAAATGATAAGATTTTTTTGGATAAAATAACATGAAGCATTTGTTTAATAGTTGCAGTAATAGAGATAATTATAAATGAGAATATTATACTCATTAGCTATTAATGGGCATTGTTAGATATATACTCTAAGATATTCATGAGTGATTAAATTTAGTTTATAAGATAAAAGATTTTGGGAAAAAACATTAATTTTAGACAATGTAGATAAATGATAGGTGTACAAGTTGATCTATCTACCTATATACCTGTCATCTCTCTCTCTCTCTCTCTCTCTCTCTCTCTCTCTCTCTCTCTGTCATCTAATATGATTCTTTCCTAGTCATAATTCCAAATTAAATAGGGAACGGATATTGATGAATGTGGAAATTTTAACGATTGGTCTCAATTCTCATATAAGAGTATTTTGTGAATGTTAATTCCTATTTTCATATGTATGGTATTATAACAAATCTGAAAAGGAGTGAACCTGTACCTCCGAGTCCTATATAGTGCTGCAAACCAATGTTACTTTAATAAAATAAAGAATAAAAAAGAAAAAAATCATTTCACTATTTTTGAAGAACCCTGTGACATAATATATTAAATTCAGGGTACAAAATGATGATTCACCATCATCCCATTTTTTTAAATGTGTGTATAAAATAGCATGTGAGTATTGTGGATATTTATGCCCCAAATATTTATTCTTTATATCTGGCTTGCAGCATATAGATTGTTTTTTATTTTAGATTTCATAATTCCAGAATTTCTACAATGAGTTTATACACATAAGATAAGTCACCTTCAGAGAAGAAAAGAATTACAGGGTCACAACATACAGAATGCCTAGTCCTCATCTAAGCTAGATTTTCATTTCTCTGATTTGCCAGAAGTGTTTTATGGTAGATATTAGAACATTGAACTTTTGTTCATGCCTTAAATAAATAAATATATATATATCCACTTTTAAATTTCATATTTAAAACTTTTTAAATTTACAAATAAACCCTTGTCTGTGTTAATTAAGAACATAGCTTTTTTGCTGACTATGCAAATTTAAAAAGACAAGGTAATTTTATATGTAGTTTATATGAAAATACCAATATTTTAAATTCTGAGAGACCTATGTGAGGGTAAATGGATTGAGTCCCTCTGTTATTCACTTAATTCTCTAAATTCACTTTTTAAAATATAGATATTTTTAAACCTTTTGACAATTAACAAAAAGCACAAACACATATGTGCGAGATAACAAATACGATATGGAACTTTATAGATAATTTAGTTGAAATACTTTTGGTCTGAATAATTTTATCTATAATCCTTTGAAGAACTAAATTAAGCATTCAAAATGTGATAGATTTTTTTAATTACACAGTATTTTATAGCTTAAATGTCCAATAAAATTATGCATATTGCATAAATTGAATTGCTTTATTTAAATGTTTAAATTTATTGACTATTAAAAGATATAGATTTTTCACTGTATATATAAACTAATCAATTTTCACACTCTAGTCATACCTTATTTGTTGTTATTAAATCAAATTAATCTAGAAAGCATGATTTAAAATGACTAAGTGATATGCTTCATCTCTTAATTCTATCTAAAGCTATTAAATTATTTTGAATGAAATAAATTTCTACACATTACAAGGACAATATCTCCTTTAATTGAAATTTAAATCAACACTGAATTCTGACTTTGATTATATGGATCTAATAAATATTATAATTGATAGAAAATTAAGGAGTGTGTATACTCTTCTATATGTTGAATTAATTTATTAAACTTTGGCCTTTTATGTTATGTACATATATATGTGTGTGTGTATTTTAACAAAATTAAATACTGTCCTTATAATTATGTATTAAAAATTAAAGTTACAAAAATACAATTAACACTTCATATTTAATAATTAATCATGAAAGGAAGGAATAAAACAAACTTATTTTAGTATAAAGAAAATTTATTTATTTTATAGAAAGATTATAAGTAAATAATTTTTTTCTAATTTGACAGAATTATTATTTAAATGTGACTCAGATATTTAGTAAATAAATGGAAAATTTGAACCAGATTTATAGTAATTCTCTGACTTGATAAGATGCTACATAATTATGCAGTCATAGTACAATTATTTTATTGCTTTTTTATTAAGTCAATCTAAATATTGCAAAAATCAATATCTTTAGAGTAGCTATCAATCAAAAACAAAGATAATTCACAGTGGAAAAAAATCAGTGCATAATTTAAGATCCAAACAGGACTCTTAAAATACAATGAAATAGTTTTACTAAAATTATAACCTAAAAAATTCATAACCAATATAAATATATCTCTCTTCAGATAAGTTATCTGATTAATTATTTTTTAGTTTTTAATTTGACTTGTTTTGCTTTAGTTTTGGAATACCTTTATAAAAAGAACATTTAATGACACAAATTATTCCAATGTGACCCAAGAATGTAAAAATACTCCCAGATAAATTAGAAAAATAATAAAAAATGCATAAAGTGAACAAAAGAATATTAGTAGTTAAACTCTCCTGAGATCAGTCACAATATGTGAGGTCTTTATTTAACCACATTCTTTATTTTGAAAAAGACATAAACATTGATTTTCCTTCTTACTGTTTGAAATTTGTGCAATCACAATATAGATTCATTATCACTAAAACATTATTTGGCTCCACAAGTTAAAACTAGGTATCCAAAATTTAAGTTGCCTATCCTCTATCAGGTGAGATATATGAAAGTTTCCAGTCTACATATTCATATGTCTAATGCAAATTATAATTGCTTTATGAAGCAATACTTCATAGTATTTTTTATCTACTATAGTATAGTTAACTTATGAGTTGAACAATATTTTACCACTGATTTTAGTAACAAAAGAACAATAAAACTATTTGAGCTTTAGAAGCATGCTTTCAAGCTCTACTTAAGAAAAAAGCAATCAGCTCTTTTAATGGACTGAATGAATGTTCATGAGTCAATCAAATTCAGATGTTCAAATGTAACCTCCAATACGATGGTATTTGAAGGTCAGACCTTTGGGGAATAATAATATAACATGGGTGAAACCTTCTTCAAAGGAGAAGAAGAGGGAGTGCCAGCTGGTTAGCTCAGTGACTCCCTTACTGCCATTAGAGTTTAGAAGGGGCCAGCTAACAGTCTAGAAGGGGGTGTGCACTATAGCCCAACTGGATGGTCATTCTGGTGTTATACTTTCAGCCTCCAGAATTGTAAGAAATAGATTTTTGGTGGTGTTAAGTCACCTAGATTTAGGTAACATAGATACTTGCAATGGTGAAGACAGTTCTGACATAATGCCTTATTATCTATATAGATTTGGAACCCACTACCAAAATCATAAGCCAGAATAAAGAGATTGAGTCTAATTTCAAATTTAGTAATCTAAATAGGTATTTGGTGCTACATACCAGATTTTCTCTATCTTAAACAGTTAAAGTGTTTTTAGTACAAATTGCTTTTTCTAAATGCCCTTCACACTTTTGTTCTTTTAATTGCTAAATGATTCCATAAAAGTTCATGATTTCTTTTTTTACATATAATCTCCAAGTCCAATTCACAATGAATTTGGAGTTTCAAAAGCAAAGTATTTTAAGGTGCCAATTTTTTATCATTAGTAAACCAAAGAAAACATAAATCACTTCAAATATATAAAGCTTTATGAAATTTTTGTTTAAATTGAGATTTAATTGACATAAAATTTAGTTAGCTTCATGTGTACAATGCATTTCATATTTATATATATTGCATAATAATCACCACAATAAGTCCAATTAATATCCCTTACCACACATAATCACACAATTTCTTTTCTTGTGACAAGAAATTTTAAGACTTACTGTTAACAGTTTCAAAATGCTGTCCAGTACTATTACCCATCGTTGTCATGCTGTATATTGTATTTCCATGAATTATTTATTTGAAAACTGGAAGCTTTGTATCTTTCAATGCTTTTCACACAATTTCCCTCACTCTCATCTCCTGCTTCTAGCAACCACTAGCATGTTTCATCTTTTCTATTTAAGATTCCTTTTAATATTGTTACTAAAGAAGATCATGTATTATTTCCCTTTCTCCATCTGACTTAACTCCATTATGTTCTTGACTTTCATCTCTGTTGTCACAATTTGCAAGGTTACTTTCTTTTTAATGAAAGAATAATCTTCCATTGTGCATATATACCATACTTTTCAATTCGTTTTTGCATCGACCAACATTTAGGTTGCTTCCATGTCTTGGCTTTTGTAAATAATGCTCTAATGAACACATGGTGCATAGATCTTTGAAGAAAATGAATGTTTAATGTGTTACCACTTACATTCGTAAAAATCAATGTGCTTTATGTTTTACATTTTCATTTTTACGAATATAGCAATATGTTATGTTAGATGTTTAAATGCCTATGTTTAGATATTTAAATATTCAACCATGCTAATTATTTGTTTAGATTTAGTAACAACACAGTTTTATCTGATAACAAATGTCACTTTGTGTCTCAGACCAGCCCAGTAGCACACACTTGGTGGGGGGGAGGGGCAGTAGATGATTGGGGAAAAAGAGAAACAGAAATGAAAGCTAGGACCAGGTGGCTGACAGCATTCTGACATTGGAGAGAAGACCTGCCTATCCTGGCTAAGCACATTTATTTATACAGTCTCCAGCATAGAGAAAGGAGGGCAGGGTTTATGCATTTGCTGGTTAGCTTCTTTGAGGTGCTAGTGAATGTAACAATAACAGGAAGAAATATGCCTGTGATCAGATTCTGCCAAGCTCAGTGTTCTAGCTTGAAGGTCATTATGAGAAAAATTTTTATCCCTGATGACCAAGTCACTGATGCCACCTCAGGCCATGTGGCAGAGACAACTTGACTCAGAACTGTTGCCCCAGGACTGCATGCACCTTACTCCTGACAACGTTGTTTTGTATGATGTTTATATCATTAACAAATTACTAACATAAGTCAGGGATTTCAAAAGCTAACATTTCCAGAAGTAGAAAAATCCCTACTAAATCAATGAATATATATATCTGAGAGGAGGCAACAACTAAGTTATTTTGGTTGTTTCAATTGACAACCCAAATCAGAGAGCCTTCTTTAGATACCGCTATACAAACAAAAGCCTCAGTAAAATGGTTGAAGCTTCACTTGGGAAGAACTGAGCAGCAGGGGTGTTAGAAGCACGGCAGGAGATTCAACTCAGTTCAATTTATCCTGTTGCTGTAAAAATGGCATTGATCTTATGCAGCAGATGTGGCTCTTGGTTATTCAGGGTTCCTCCACTATGAAAAACTATGCTGACTTAAATGAAAACTTTGCCCTTCCACATTGGAAGCCCTATTGTGATTGACCCTGTCTAGATTTTTTCCAGTGCTTTCTCTGGCCCTCTCTATGTTTGCTGCTTTTACTCTCACTGTGTGTCTTTGAT
>PVHY01009605.1:22207-55610 GCA_004024945.1 Uropsilus gracilis
TTTTTTTTTTTTTTTTTTTTTTTTTTTTTTTTTTTTTTTTTTTTTTTTTTTTTTTTTTTTTTTTTTTTTTTTTTTTTTTTTTTTTTTTTTTTTTTTTTTTTTTTTTTTTTTTTTTTTTTTTTTTTTGTTATTTTCTTTTTTTTAGTCATAGATTCCTTAAGCCCACACTATTCAACCTGCATTTGAAAGTAAGGAGTAAGAGTCAATAAGGAGAAGTTAAATTCATCGGAACACAATTTCAAGTTGGTAAGGTTCAACTCAGAGAAAAATGTAGAAAGGCTACATATGTTTGGGTTTTATTATTTCTTCCATTATGAAGAATGTTCTCTCACCTCCACCCCCATCCCTGCTTCTTTCTCTTTAGAACAACCTGGCAGATTCACACTTTACTCTAATTCTGCTTGACCAAAATGTCACAAACTTGCAGGCACAAGAAAAGTGTTATTTTAGCCTTTTGCTTATACGTGTGTTAGCACTTACCTCACTCCAGCAATTATTTAAGTATATTTCTGTCTTTACCACATGATTTTGAGCTCTTAAAGCACTGGATATATTTTTCTCATCTTAACAAGTAGCTATCTGAATCCTGTTAAGTGAATGAATAAGTAAATTACTGAATGTTCAAGTGAACAAGTAAGAACAGAAATTCATATTGAATTGAATATTCTGTAAAAATGATTATGTCATAACATTCTGTATGTCATCCATATTTGTAATATAAGCAGTTCATTTTATCCTGTTAGAAGACTGAATTTTAGAAAATGTGAAATGCTTTTATAATGAATTCTTAAACTAATATTTTGAGTCACTATTGGGGTAGTTTCACAAAATCATGTCATATTTTTCATTGCATAGTCATTTGTTTCCTAATGTAACTTTTTCATAGATTGAGATTTTATTTTCATAAAAGAAGATTTCAAGAAATTGAGATTGCTGTTGCATTTATAAACCATAACCTTATGGGCCATGAAAAAAATATATATCTTCATTACAAACCAGTTCAAATTTACTAATTTTTACTAATTTCTTTGTTTCACAAATATACATGTAGTATAATAGAAAGAAAACCATATAACTACAAATATTCAGACAAATAGATATGCAACAAGATAGATTTTTACTTGTATTACATTAACTTGGTCAACTATTTAACCTTTGAATTTTCATCACCTGGTATGTGAATACAATTGTATTTATGTCCATCTATGTGAATGTATTTAATGTAGTAATGTATACAGAAGCTGAGAGCAAAACTAAAAAGCAAAATATAAATATTATCTTTTTTTTCCATAGCCAAGTGTTCACATCTTTATTTAGCTATTATTTAAACACTATCTATTGATTGCTGTTTTCCAGGTTTTTCTTTTGGTATATACTGTTATAGGTTCTATTTTTATGCTCCCACAATTTTCCATTCTCCATCCATAGTTATTGCCTTGTAGCAAACCATGTCTGCTTAATTGCCTTTACCCCTGACAAAAGGTTTTGTGATGGGATTTGCTTGACCAATGATTATAAACTAAAATGACAGTTTATCCTTCAACTCAGAATAAAGAGCCTAATGTCCTTCTGTTCCCTTCTTAATCTTTTCCCTCTGTAATAAAAAACAGATTCCCAGTGATAACTGTTCCGGGGCTAGAAATAAATAAATAAATAATAAAGAGCAGTAATGCAACAGAGAACCCCACATTTAACCAGAGCAAGAAACATTATTTTGCTCAAAAACCATGATGACACTGTAACTAATCATCCAGATTAAGGATCATTTGAGAATGAATGGTGTGCTATTAGTAATTGTACCAAAACTGTAGATATAAATATGGCCATCATGGGAAAACAGGACAAATGTGCATCTTAACTACATGTATAGAGTTTAAGGAGTCAAAACTTCTATTAAACTTATTTAAAAATGACTAGCACTACTCCTAATCTTCCCTAAATTAACAACCATTAACAATAAAGCCTTGATTTTGTATCTACAAATAGTAATTGTTAATATTTTGATTCTACAATGACTTTCTTGTCTTGAATATGTATACATACTTACATATATATAGGCTTTTTATCTTACAGATTTTCATTTCTTAGAATTATCATTTTGCTGATATTTCTATGAACATGACTTCAACTCTTCACTTTCATCTAATTGCAAAAATCACTTTATATCAAATATCCACATATATCAAAAATCTTTATTCTTTATTTTGGGTTAAGCACATCAAATAGCTTCTTGGAAATATAATAGAAGATAATTCATTGACATTTTACATATCTGAAAATATCTTTAGTCTATTTTTATCAGCAATGTTAGGCTATGTAAAGAGTTTTTGTGACATCATTTATTAAAAAATATTACCAAAGCACATTTCCATTGTGCTAATTTTCAGTGTTAGATTGACAACATTGTCATGATTGCTCCTATTATTCATAATATTTTATATCTGTATATATACTACATGTCTTTGACTCTCAGAAGTTTGTACTATTTTTCCTCAGAAATACAAAATTTTGTAGTACTTTGAAACTGAATGAGATGTAGTTTCATCCTCCATACTCATTTATACCTGTAATTTTTAAAACATTCCTTTGATTTTTTTTCTTTCATCCATTTTCTTCATTTTCTTAGATTTTATTAGGTCAAAGCATAGAATTCAATTGTAAAACTCGTTGAAGAGAAAATATTAAATGCATAATGTTTCAAATACAAAATGAACATAGTTTTTCATAACTACATCACATTTGGGGAGTACAGTTAGAGATAGTATTTTCAGGGTTCAAACATTTTTATGAAGAGAAAAAGTGATAAGAACAATTTTTAATTAAAAATATATCACTATGATAATTCTAAAATATAATTACTATAATTATATTATTTTAATTAAATAGCATTATTATTCCACTTAAAAAGATTGTCCTTTTAAATAATCCTGTAAAGTTGATGTTAGACTGTAAGAAAACATGTTAAACACAGAAAGAATTGCAATCAATAACTTTGTATTTAAAAAAATTGTGATAGAAGAAAAATAAAGGAGAAAGAGAGTAAAGAACACAATGGATTAAACCAATAAAAACATGGTAGTATCCAAAAAGTTGTGGAGGATAGTAGCCAGCGAATTTTGAAAAACTAAGTTTCGACAGGCGCCAGCACCAGGCCTCTGGGAGGGTCCCTTCCTTGTGGCACTGCCACCGCAGGTCCAGGAGCCACTCCCTTCAGCCATGTTCCAGGGACCCCGCCCAACTTTTCTCTACCCAGGTGAGATGGCAGAAGTCACTGGAGCCAGCACAAGCTTCTGGGAGGGTCCCTTCCTTGCGTCACTGCTGCTGCAGGTGCAAAGAGCTACCCCCTTCAGCCAGGTTCCTGAAGGAACCTGCTGGACCTCTCCCCCACCCAGGTGAGATGCCAGAAGTCACTGGCTTCAGCGACGCAAGGGGCGCCGGCACAAATTACTAAAATAAACTACAGATCTACTTGCAATCTGGAAAACATTATTTTCAGTGTGCTGATCAACACCAAATCCATGTTTTCTCAATATGTAGAACAAGTCAGAAAGCAAAACACAGTAAGCAGAAAAACTGTAGACATGCAAGAAAGCCCTACAGGCAATAATCCATCACCACCAAAGAAAATACAATCTCCAGAAAACACCAAGTAAACAGTGAAGAAATGAAGCGTATCTCATACAAAGATTCCAACATCAACATGTTAAATGCACTGCAACAAGTAAGAGAAGAATCAGAAAAAAATGACAATAGAATTATAGAAGCATTTAATGCACTAAGGGAAGAAGTAGAAACATATAAAAAAGAAAGCATCAATATGTATAACCTAATCAACAAATTAAAGAATGGAAATGAATCCCTAAAATTGAAATTGAAAGAGAACCAGGATTTAAGGGTTGCAATAGATGAGCTCAAAAATGCACGGAAAAACCATGGAAGCAGATTAGATGAAAGAGAAGAATGAATCAGCACACTTGAGGATACAGAAATAAAGAGGACAAAAAAAGAAAAAGAGAGAGAAAAACAAGAAGGCTGAAGTAAAGTTCAGAAATATGTCAGATTCCTTAAAGAAAAGAAACAAGAGTAATAGGAATCCCAAAAGGAGAGGAGAGAGTCATGGCAACTGAAAGACTTTTCAATATAAAAATAGAGGAAAACATCCCAAATCTGAAGAAAGAAATGAAAATAGACATACAAGAAGCCAAAAGGACACCAAACGACTTTAATGAAAGAAAAGCCACAGCGAGACATATCATCATATAACTTCTAAGAACCCAAGATAAGGAAAAACTAATGAAAATAGCTAGAGAAAAGAAACAGGTAACCTACAAAGGAAAATCCATTAGACTGACCTCAGATTTTTATGAATAGACACTAAAGGCAAGGAGAGAATGAAGTCAAATCTACAAAAAACTCCAAGAAAAAAAGTGCAAGCCAAGAATATTCTACCCTCCAAAGCTATCCTTCCTCTTTGAAGCTAAAAATAGAACCTTCTCCAAAGACAAAGTCTCCATAATTTGCTACCACTAAACCCCCACTCCAAGAAATCTTGCAAGAAGCCTCAAGATCAAAACCATAAGAAGAATAAATACAAAAAAATAAGTAAATAAACCCCCAAAAGACCACCAGGAAACCATTAGAATCTCAAACATCAATAATCACACTAAATGTCAATGATCTAAACTCAGCAATCAAAAGACATAGAGTTGCAGACTGGATCAGAAAACAAAACCCAACATTCTGCTCCCTCCAAGAAACACACCTTGTCTCTAATGATAAGCATAGACTGAAGGTGCAGGGCTGGAAAACTATACTACAAGCAAATGGACTCCACAATAAGTCAGGGGTTGCCATTCTTATATCAGACAGTGCAGACTTCAATTTATGAAAAGTGACAAAAAATAAACATGCCACTATGTAATGGTGTAAGGGTCAATCCACCAAAAAGACATATCAATAATCAACATATACACACCTAATGAGGGAGCACCAAAATTCATAAAACTACTAGTAGAACTGAAATAAAATATTGGGGAGAATACATATGTGGTAGGAATTTTAACATGCCATTCTCAACCAAAGACCCTTCAACAAAACAACAACTACAAAAAAGACACAAAAGCTTTAAAGGAAGAGTTAGACCAAATGGACCTAATAGATATATACACTGCACCCCCAAGGAAAAGAATACACTTTCTTTGTAAATGTACATGGTTCATTCTCTAAAATTGAACATATATTAGGCCACAAGACAAACCTGAACAAATATACAAAGATTAAAACAATATCAATCTTTTTCTCTGATCATAAAGGCATCAAATTAGAAATTAACAATGAAAAGAAAATAAGGAGAGTAAACACTACATGGAGACTAACCAATAGGCTTCTGGAAGATCACTGAATAAAAGAGGAAATCAAAGAAGAAGTTAAAACCTACATGGAGGCAAACAACAATGATGACACAATGTTCCAAAATGTGTGGGATGCAGCAAAAGCAGTATTAAGAGTGAAGTTTGTAGCAATACAGGCCCAAATAAAAACAATTGAAACAGCCCAAAGAAATACTCTAATCTCCCAACTTGAGGAACTAGAAAGAGAGCAAAAAAATTACCAAAACCCACCAGACGACAAGAAATAATGAAAATAAAAGCAGAGATTAATGAAATAGAAACCAAAAAGATCATCGAGAAGATAAGCAAAACCAAAAGATGTTTCTTTGAAAAATTAAATAAAATCTATAAACCCTTGCAAGGCTTATAAAGAAAAGAAGAGAAAAAACTCAAATAAATAGGATCATAAACAAAAAGGGAGATATTACAAGACCCAGCAGAAATCCAGAAGATAATTAGAGACTATTATGAACATCTATATGCAAACAAATGCAGCAACCTGGAAGAGATGGACAAATTCCTAGAACAATACAGTCATCCAAAATTGAACAAAGAAAGAGAAAACTTAAACAAGTCAATCACAAGCAGCGAAATTGAGGCAGTCATCAGAACTCTCCCTAAAAACATGAGCCCAGGTCCAGATGGTTTCACAAATGAATTCTACCAAACTTTCAAAGAGGAACTAACACTGGTACTGCTACAGTACCAGTTGCAAAAAATTGAGAAAAATGAGATTCTCAATGAATTTCTCATTGCAAAAAAATGAGAAAGAAGGAAAGCTACCAAATACCTTCTATGAAGCAAACATTACACTAATTCCGAAACCAAATAGAGATGGTGCAAAGAAAGAGAACTATAGACCGATCTCCCTAATGAACACAGATGCAAAAATTCTAAAAAAAATCCTGGCAAACAGAAGCCAACATTGCATAAAAATGATTATCCATCATGACCAAGTGGGATTCATCCTAGGGGCATAGGGATGGTTCAATATCTGAAAATCAATCAACACGATCCATCACATCGACAAAGAGAAAAACAAAAACCATATGATCATATCAATAGATGTGGAAAAAGCATTCGAAAAAGTTCAGCATACTTTCATGATGAAAGCCTTGGAAAAAATTGGTATAGAAGGAAGACCTCAACATAATATGTTCAGACCCACAACAAATATCATCCTCAATGGGGGAAAAACTAAAACCATTTCAATTAAGGTCTGGAACCAGGCAAGGATGCCCACTCTCTCACTCCTTTTCAACATAGGTCTGGAAGTCCTAGCTGGGGCAATAAGGCAAGAGAAAGACATAAAAGGAATCCAAATAGGAAAAGAAGAAATAAAGCTATCATTATGCAGATGATACAATACTCTATATAGGTATCCCAGAAAAATTGACAGAAATGCTAATTGAAATAATAAACCAATTCAGTAAGGTAGCTGGATACAAAATCAACACACAAAAATCAACTGCATTCATATATGCAGAGTATCAATCAGAAGAAATTTTTTAAAAACACCCCATTTACCATTGCACCAAAGAAAATCAAATACTTGGGAATAAACATAAACAAAAGAAGTAAAAGACCTATACAAAAAAAAAAATCTACAAAACATTCTTAAAAGAAATAGATGATGTTAAAAAATGGAAAGACATTCCCTGTTCATGGATCAGAGAATCAACATTGTCAAAATGATCATACTCCCAAAGGCAATCTACATATTCAATGAAATTCCAATAAAGATCCCAATAACATATTTTAAAGAGATAGAACAAAAATTAATGAAATTCATATGGAACAACTAAAGACCTTGAATAGCCAAAAGCCTTTTGACAAACAGAAGAGAGAAGGAAGGTATTACTATTCCAGACTTCAAACTATACTACAAAGCCATAATACTTAGAACAGCATGGTACTAGTACAAAAACAGACAAACAGATCAATGGATCATAATTGAATACCCAGAAGTAGAACCACACATATATGGTCAACTAATCTTTGACAAAGGGGCAAAAAAAAATACTCTGGAACAAGGATAGCCTCTTCAGTAAATGGTTCTGGGAAAACTGGATCAAAACATGGGAAAAAATGGACGAGGACAACACCCTCACACCCTGTACAAAAATCAACTCAAAATGGATAATGGACCTGGAAGTGAGACCTGCAACTATAAAATACATTTAAAAAAACCTGGGCAAAACCCTTCATGAATTTCATCTCTGAAATCCATTTTGGGAAACAACTATGACTGGCAAACAAATGAAGGAAAACAAACTGCTGGGACTATATCAAACTAAAAAGTTCCTGTACAGCAAAAAAGACAATAAACAAAACAAAAAGAAACCCATCTGACAGGGAGAAAACTTTTGCCCTCCAGCCAAGTGACAAGGGTCTCATAACAAAGATCCACAAAGAGTTCCTACAGTTCAACAAAAACAAAGCAAAAAAACCCAGTCAAAAAATGGGGAGAAGAACTAAAAAGACACTTCACCAACGAGGAGATACAGATGGCTAATAGGCATATGAAAGAATGCTCTACATCACTAATAATCAGGGAAATGCAAATTAAAACCACACTGAGATACCATCTTACACCAGTAAGAATGGTCCATATAAATAAAATGGACAACAGCAAGTTGTGGAGAAAAGGGAACTCTCTTACACTGCTGGTGGAAGTGCAAACTGGTTCGACCACTACGGAAGACTGTGTGGAGGACCCTCAAACAATTAAGTGGACTTACCATTACCATTTGACCCAGCAATCCCACTACTAGGAATCTACCCAGAGGACTTGAAAACATTATTTCAAAAGGACACCTGTACGCGCATGTTCATTGCAGCTCTGTTTACAATTGCCAAGATATGGAAACAAACCAATTGCCCCCAAACAGACAATTGCTTAAAACAAACGGGGTATATAAACACAATGGAATACTATGCATCAATCAAGGAGGACAAACACATGTCATTCGCAGCAACATGGATGGAACTGGAAAGACTCATATTAGCATAAGCCAAAAAGAAAAAGAGAAATACAAGATGGTCTCACTTATGTGATGGATATAGGGAAAAACAAATGAATAAGAAAAAATAAAACAACCAATGGGACTGAACAATGGAGCAAGAGAGGAGGAAGTGGAAGAAGGTGGGGGAGGCAAAGGGCGCAAAAGATTAGGATGGTTAATAGGTGTTAGCGAAGTGGGAAAGCACTGGGGTACACAATAATGCAATAATGTAATATAAATACACATATATATGCAAATTTTTTTAAAAATTCGGTTAAATTAAAAAAAGAACAACCATCACAGAGATAGTTGACATTCTCTGTGGATCTCTTCTATCCTATTCCCCATTATACATTCCCAGAAATAATAATCAGTACACTGGATTTGATCGTTGCCATTCCAGTGGTATTTGGAATTTTTAAGTCACACATCAGTAAATAATATATTATTTTGCATGGTTACAATTTCCTAATTATGGAATTGTAATATGTATACCTATCTATGTAACTTGCTTTCTTCCCACAAAAAACTTTTAAAAACTTTAAAAAAACATCTCCTAAGTCGGATATCAGAGAACATCCCCATTTGCTACCTCTATTATTGCATTCAAATTTCAAGTTGTCTTTTAAGTTTTAAAACTTGTAATATTTGTCAAATTTCAAGTTTTCTTAAAGTTTTAAAACTTGCAATATTTGTCATATTGATATCTTGTTTATCCTAATTTACATACTGATACCTTGTTGTATCCTGATTTTCTTTTATATATACATTTTAAGCCTGAAATAAACTGTACAGTTTGAAAAAAATGAAAAACTAAGTTTCAAAATATAAAGCGCAAATATATTTTTGCATTAGTATATGCATTTTCTTGCAAAAATGTACACATTGATTTTACCGGGTGTATAGCAAAATCAATTATGTAAATTAGTCTTGTCTTATGTTTTGATTGATTTCTTGTTACTTTGATAATAGTATATAAATAAAGTGGTGTATGTTCCACACCTAGCATCGTGTAACAGCAAACAGGAGCAGGCTATCATGATAACCCACACAGCCACACAGATGAAGTGACAAAGAGGTAAAATCAGCTTCTCCCCTCAGAACAGTGGAGATATTACAAAGCACGCAGATCTCAAAAGAAACTTATAGAAAGTACTTCGTTTTATATAATTGTGTTATCCTCAAGTAGAAGGAATTTTACTAAAGATGACTTTTAAGAAACAACAGATTCTATATTAAGCATAGCATTTGGGCAATTTTGTCTTTTATTCTTTAAAGTGATGCTTTTGTTGGTTCTTTTTCAATAAAGCTTTATTTTATTTTATTTTATTGAATGTTATTGAAGTGTCTTGTTCTACACCCTTGACAGTGGTCTAGGAATTCCCCCTCAGATGTTACTACCTGAGCACCCACAGATTTCATCAAAATTCATTGGGCTCTCCCTCCGACCAGCTTCCCATTTTCACCCCTTTCCATCCCTGATCCTTGCAAGGAGCAGATTTAAGGAATTTTCAATATAGAGTTTCTGAGGAAGTTTATGAATACAGTTCAACACAATAACATACAGGTGAGTTTTAATGAAATAATGAAAGCCAATACTAGTTCAGTTTTTTTTAACCAGAACTCACCAAAATATTATAGGATAATATTATAGGATAATTATATTCTACAAAAAAAATATTTAAAAAAAATTTTCATGTTTAAAATTTCATTCCACTAATTAAGTTTATCATAATTTGGAAAATCTCTTACAAAAAATTTCCAGAATATTTCTTATTATCTGTTGAAAATACATTGCCTTCTACTAAATGCAAAATCTTTAATAAATGCAAATCTAATAAAAATAGCATTAATTCAAATCTTTTCATATAATAAATATTTTTAAACTTTAATATCAAAACTATCTGCAGAAATCAAACTGATTCCTGAGAATCTCTAAATTTCAGTAGCAAAAATTTGTCCTATTTTACACATTCTTTTCAGAAGTCATCTCAAGTTTGACAGGTACATAAAACAAAGGGAAATAAAATTCTATGTAACTATAATAAAATTATTTGAATACCACATCACAAAATTTGAAAACCATTTAAAGCAGTTCCATCACAACTGTTATTTTTCTAATGGAGGATATGTTTGTGTTTAATCGTATTCAAAGCATGGTTTTCTCTTCTTTTAGGGTTCATACAACTCTCTTTTCCCTTTTTGAGAATAAAATTATTCTCTTTATTCTCTCCCTTTGATCAGTACACAGGTCACAAGACATAAAGAGCTCAAGACTGTGCAAGCACCCCATGCCATATCATTATCCTCAAATTTATCTGCTTGAAAGGTACTCCTTTAAAAATGAGATCTAGGAACCATTTGTATGTGACTGTGAAGATATGTGACTTCCTCTAGTTTCTGGAACTAGGCACAGATATTCTCCCCCAGTTTCAGTTTAGAATCATAACAGCTGCTAAGTCATTTAATTACTGCCTTCCCTCTCATCACTCCTTCTCTCCCAGCAAGGTGGAGCAAAATAATATCTAAGACATTTGGCAGATTTAAATAAAAATTCAGTTTATAGAAAGAAAATTTTAAGATAACGAACATCATGACTCAGCAATCTGTACCTTTTGCAATATACATGGAATTATGGGAAAAGAGAGGAGAATACTTATCAGAGATCTTGATCAAGTTCCTCATCTACCATTTATATGTTTTTATGATCTAAGGAAAGTTATACAACTTGTGTATAACTTATATTTGTCTAAGCTTATGCTTGTCATCTGTAATATAATAGTCACAGTTGGAGTGAACCTTAAAAGAAAAGGAGTGCCATCTATTTTTAGCACTGTTTCATAAAGATACCCCAAATATGAGCCATACATATGCTTCAGGGATAACTTACTTTTACTCTGAAAAGTAAGCATTCATACACATGCAGCATGCAAGGATATTCAAGGAGATGGGGATTTAGTAACATGGACTTGGAAGAAACTAGCTGGATTAATCATAGAACTATGGAAATCTGCCATGGGAAAAGACTGAAATTTGTGAAGTTCAGGGAATTTTGATGAGACCTCCATCCTCTTTAGTCCTTATAACCTCCTTTCTTCTTGAAAATATCCAGGTTAATCCCTGAGGCCAACTGGACACAGGGATACTGTCCTAGTGAGTCTTCTTAAACGCTACCTCTCCTGAATCCCATAATCAAAATATATTACTTCAGATGTTCTTGGTTCAGTGACTACTATGTATTTTGCTTTATCACTTGCAACCAAAAGTTGAAAATACTGATATTAACCTATAAGAAACATTGCATTTGTCGATTCTGCTTTATTCACCTAAATAAGAGTGCTTGGATGTTTCATTCCTCTGAGGGGAAAAAAAAGACAGAAAGAAAAAAATGTAATTTTCTACCAGACCTGCTTCTTCTCTGGAATGAGGCTGTCTTTGTAATAGGAAAAGAGAAAAGAAAGCAATTTATTCAGTCTACACATGGAGAACTTTTGAAATCGGATTTTATAGATGTATAAATGTGTATGTATAGATGTGCAGAAACATGCAATCATTATGATAGCAGATCATACCAATGGCTTCAATAAAATAAATTAAAAATAGGGGAAGGGAAGGGAAGTCCAGCAAAGAAACCTAAAAGCTATGAGAAAATTGAAATGTAAACAAAGGCTAAATTCATCTACTCATGTCTTGCCTGAGTTCACTGTCCTTACCATAACAAGGAATTTATTTTTCATTTCATAAAATTCTTCACAGATTCATTATTGCCTAAATAAAATCCTAATATTTTGGTAACAGTTAAACATTTAGAATAGTCCAAATGCCACCTTGATCAACAAAGATTAAGTGTTTATAGCAGTATCAGATGACTATGAGCTTAGGAATGTTAACATACTTCGGAAATCTAAAACAGAGAATACCTAAAAATTGGAAATTTAGCCTGAGTTGTGATACATATCCAAAATCTCTGATCTGCAACTCAAGTATCCAACGAACCAAATGAAAAGATTACATTAAATCCAGCACCTAATTCTAAAGAATCTTAGTCACTTCTAAGAAATTGCCTTTTTATCCTAAATGACTTTTATATTATTCTACTTGTTGATATATGAATATCCTCTATATTTTAAAGATGTCTACTGTTCTTTTTCACCTGTGATTTTATTTACTAGCATTTTCTCCCTTTATTTCTTTATGAGAGTAGCTAGACATTTGTCTCTGAACTTTATTTATTCAAAGAACTGAAGATAGAGGAGTGAATCAGAAAATTCACACACAACACATACACACACACACACACACGCACACACAGAGAAACACTATTCAGTTTTTTAAAAGTATGAAATCTTGCCATTTGTGACACATGGATAGAACTGGAGAAGGTGATGCTAAATGAAATTCATCAAAGAGAAATAAATACCAAGTGATATTACTTAAAATTTGCTATAGATCAACATAACAAAGGGTCAGTTAAAACTGAACCAATAATAAACTGTTAACATCTAGTTGCAAAATGAGGTGTCAAGTGGGAGAGAAAAATGACATTTTAGTGAAGCAAGAATGAGACGCAATGGAACATGGTACAGCATTTTGAGGATGCTGGTGATATACAGGATGTGATAATACAGATATGTAGAGGTTTAAAACTTCTAAGTTCCAAAGTAGATACAAAATACAAAAGTATATATATTTATTTGAAGGGATAGATACACTCTTCCATAATGATTCCATGAAGAATATGAGGTATATTATACATTATGGGCTATTACCCAGCTATAAAGACAATTTCTTGATATATGTGACAAAATAGATGGAACCAGGAGAGACTATGTTAAATAAAATAGACCAGAAGTTGAAAGATAAATGCTGTAAGATTACACTGGTGGAAGATAGAGCAACAAAGTCAAGGGTCAGACAAAACCAAGCCTAACGCAACCATACAAATCTGACTGTAAAATTGAGGCTGCTGGATTGGGCGGAGGAAAGTGCATTGTAAAGGGGAAGAGTGTCGAGTGAGCTATGGAACTTCCTAAAAGAACCGTTTTTAGAAAGAAGATTGTTTTATTGCTCTAATAATATATAACTTTATTGATTTAGTTACCTTTAACAACAAAGAAAAGTATTGTCTTCAAACTCAATTTGCATGTTTTGTAAGTTTGGCTAATTAACTAAGGTATAAAACCTGGCTTACCACTTATATTTCATTTAGCAATGAACCTAAGTCTATTTTTATGATTTAAAAATTTAAAATCAGTGTCCCAATTACAGAATATTTCATTAAAGCAAGAGGCAAATGAATATTGAGTTAATTTTCTCACTACCAGTTCAGAAAAATTGACACAGATGTAGCTATGCTGCTGCATATTTTAGTTCTCTTTATTGTCCTGTTCACTGAAACATCTGTTTCATTTTCCGAACTAGTTAAAAGTCATCACACCCTAATAGACTCCACACTGACTTTTATGGTTCACATTACTTGAGTTTTTCTTTTCCTTTTTTCCATCCTAGCATCATCTTTATTATTAATCATATTTTACTAGATTATTTGATAAGATGATTGTGGTAATTTTGCCTATAAATTGCTCAAACATTTACTTGAAATGATACCTTTTCTTTTTAAATTTAAATTTACTTGCTTGTCCAACAAAATTCTCATTTTTCAGAATAATACAGTATTTTAAGTAACTTCACAATTAAAAATAATTACAATTGTGAAAATTTAGTGAATTGACTCAGACATGAGTGATTTTGTATGATTTGTATCTAAAACATGTGAAAAAACATAGACAAGGACATCTATGTTAAAATATAAATCACATATCTAATTAATAATGCTCATTGGTTTTCTTGTACTATTATATCAATGGGTGGTAGTTGATTATCAATATTATTGTAGACCATTATAAATTGAATACTGAATAAGTTAATAGTATTTTGGAAAATATGATTATCTCAAAGTTTAAAAATTATACCAATTAAATGAAAAAATATAAAAAGTGAGCAGTTATATATGTATAGACATGCATATCTATATATGTATATTTATTACCTATGTATGTATATGTGTTTAGGCAAACATATCTCTTTACAAGAGACAAGGCAATAGAATAAGAAAAAAGTACTCAAATTATAATAAAACGTACAAAGAAATTGTGTTAGCATTAAGATTCACCTTTTTGAATATTAATGTTTCAAAAGGAATATTAAATAATATCCAATGAATATGGGAAAGAAATTTGTGGATAAAAATAATAATCTGTAGAAGAAGTGTTTTCATAGGTCTCCTACAAAGGAAAAACAAAATTAAACGCACTATAAATCCTCTATGTGAAAAGTAAATAGATGTATCTACAAAGTGGATTAAACATTATTTCCTGAGAAACATTCTCCATTTGGAAGTCAAGAAATTTAGATATGGTTGACCTCTCCTCAAAATCAGGCTGTGTTGACAGCAATCTCCTTACCATTGTGGTTGGAAAGGTAATAGACCACCATTGCATTGGCTATGACTAGTCAATTCTATGTTGATATTTTACAGGGCACAATGGTTGTTTCTGAGATAAGCATGGGCCACACTGGTGAAACAGAAAAGTTCAAGACTGGAAACAATGAAACAGCTTTACTTTGGCTAGTGTGAAATACAGATAAAAAATATGAAAGTGACAAAATAAGACTATCAACAAGTTATAATGAGAACATAGTCAGGAAAACCACAATTTATCTGCAAGATTATTTTGAAAAATATAAATAAAAGTAAGATTTCCTTTCCATAACTAAACTAATTGAATCTGTTCTATAGATCACACTACTAGAACTGGTGAATGGAGGCTTCTATTTTTTCTTATCTATGATTTTATTTTTATGCCACACATGTATTGCTTAATTAGACAAAATGTTATTCATCCATTTTTCTCTTAAATGGTAACAATCTTCATTAAATCTACATCTTTTACCTCCACATAATGAGAAAACTTTCAGAAATATCTTTTAATAGAGCAAATTCTGTAGCAAGGTCACTCGTATTTAAAAAGCTGTGTGATGATGGACCTCTGTCTCCTCAAGATATGACTCAATTTATTCAGCTGAAAATACATAGAAACAGTACCTATTCTGGTCTGTTTTGTGTTTTAAAATAAAATCCTAACCTGGAAGATAATGGGATTAGTAGGTAGCTCCTTAAATCATGGTAAAACTCTCATGAATAGGATTAATGTCTTTATAGAAAAAGATGAAAAGATCCCTAATCTCCTCCAGGATGTGACTATGGAAGAAGTCTACCCTCCCCCCCAAAAGGGACCTCACCTGGTCATTTTGGACCAGGGTCTTGGAACTTCAGACTGTGGACAAGAGATGTCTGCTCTTTATAAATCATCCCCATTTGGTTGTTTATCACAGTAGCCAGCACAGACTCAGAAATCTTCATATCAATAGGATTGTGTGATGGTTGATATACCTCTCAATCTTAAGATATCCTTGTCTGGTAGAATGTATTTTACCAGTTGTATATAATGACTAATAGCATTATAATTATTTTCTTATTAGTTTTTTAGTGGAAGTATCTTCATAATACTGGCTATAGGATACTTTTTTAATCATCACTCTTTATTCCCTGTATTCATTTTCAGGATTTTGCGATCTTTCATTCTACAATTTCTAGATACTTAGCATATCTACTAGATAGATAAATGATAGATAGATAGATAGATAGATAGATAGATAGATAGATAGATAGATAGATAGATAGATAGATAGATAGATAGATAGATAGATAGATTTTCCAGTAATCAAATAATCTTACTTTACTTTTGTCAAGCACCTCTTCATACAGTTTTGATCTGACCACTTCAGTAATATTAAGTATTGATATTCTTGAAGAGGGAACACATGGTATTCTCATGTGTGCTACAAATTATGTAGGATTATATCACAAATGTAGCAGGAGGGGAAGTTGGAATTTCAAAATGCTAATTACTAGTTGAATGAATTCGTTCATTTTCTTACCTCAGATTTTGCTAGAGGGGAATCATTTTAGAAATACCTTTGTCTGTATAAATACTACTAAATTCATTGTAAACATGTTTGTAACATAAAATCATAGTTCAAATATTAAAGAAAAGTTGTAAGATTCTTTATGCTTTAAAGTCTGGTTTACTAAAGTTGGAATATGGTGGCAGTTGGGACACTGATAATCACAGTTAAATGTGTGTTTAAACTGACAATGTGCAAAAGTACAATTTCTATTTTGGAAAACTTACAATGGTATAGTAAGATAAAATATACTCCAGAGTAAACATATATGCTCAGTAAAATCTTAATGAATATTGTACATATGTATTGTACAGATTTATAACTATGTATGCCACATATTACATGCACTATTTATACCTATTTATGTGTATATGAAAGAAAGGAAAAGCTTGAGAGGGGAAATGATTAATGGAAATATTTAAAGTTTGAGTAAATATAATGGTTTTATGAAGTCACAATTTATGCTATACAAAGTTTGAAATATACTTTGTTAAAAGTTAAATTTCTTTTACTGCTTATAAAGTAAAATACCATTTCAACTATAATACAAGAATTGATTTACTGAATATTGAATTACATTAAATCTTTTGGATATGTGGTTAGTTTTTAATTTCAATGTATTTCCTGAATATCTCAGTAAAATTTCTGCAAAATGCAGGCATATGGATATATATCCTAAAAGCATCAGATAGTTTACATGTGAGTTTAGGAGTCAGTATTCTAACGTTTACAAGTAAGATCTGGTTCATAAGTTACTAATTATATCACTTTGGGCTTGTTGTTTTACTTGCAGTAATACTCATGTCAGAATATTTATAATGCTGAGAATTAATCTTAATGAATTAAATGACAAGGGCAGTGATGATGATGATGATGATGATGATGATGATGATGATGATGAAAGAGGAGGAAGAAGAGGAAGAAATACAGAAATTAGAAAAGCGTTTAAAGTATTTACTCGTTTTTATTTAATATAAGTTGTTTTGTAGAAGAGGAGAGAGATGAGTAAACAGGTGGGGCAAAGAATCTCAGGTACACAAAAAGGATAAAAGCTATACATGAAATATATGACACCAAATGAAACTGGAATTTTAGATAAACAAGAAATTATATGTTAGCATAACTATGCCCTGTGCAACATTTGTTACTACCGAAAAGCTATTTTTGTTTTTCTAAATTTAAATGTAGTTGACATCCTGTTTTCATTTTAAAATAGTGTATGCTAAATCTAGCAATATTGTTGCAACCCTAAGAGAAATTCATACCACATGTGTGAGATAATCCAATATATATCAAATGATATACCTATATTTAAGCATTTTTGTATGTGTATAAATTAGGCTTTTAAAATATATTTATGCATTAATCTGTATATATTTATATTATATAGCCTCAAGTAAAAAGTACAGTGTGACCATAGTATGATTTATTATAGTAAATTCAAACAAATATAAAACTAATTATGTGCATGTATGCTTATAGTTGGTCTTTTTTGTTTGTTTTGTTCTTAAGATCACAACATCTGTGTTTTTTGGGATACCTCTCTCTCCCTCCTCCCTCTGGTGCCCCTTCCATTCTCTCAAACCCCACTCTTTGTTGTTTACTATTTGTGCTAAGTCCATTAATTTCTTTCCTGTGGCAATGTCCTTTCACTGGGTGAGGAACTGTGTTGTTGGAACCAGGCGAACCTTGCTGGTAGGTTTTCAGTCTTAAGTTTGCTTTGGGTGGCCAGTCTGTATTCATTTGTGATCTGTCCATATTTTCTTGCCGCAGGCCATCTTCTCCAATCCTATCTCCATTGCTTTGCTACTTTTCCTATGACTCTGGTGTCCGATTTAGGGGGTCTCGCCCCAGTCAGTGTTGGTGAAGAAGTTTCTCTGTGAATACAGGCGTCTGTGAATGGCCTTTGTAGATCATCTCCTCTGCCTCAGTTTGCAGTTTTGATGTGGGGCCGATTACCGGGTCTTTGGTCTTCCTCTTCTCTCCAGTAGTGTGGGGAAGGGGCGTTGCTCTCCTTGAAGGCATCTCCAAAATGAAATCCCAGATCTTCTTGGCCCAGTGAGCACATAAGTGTGCATGGTGGCATCGTGTCTCTACATTTGTTTGTCTTGTCTTGCATGCATTTGTTCTCTCGGTTGTCCATCTGTTGTGTCCATCTCAGGCTTGTAGGCTGGATTTTTGCATGAGCCTTCACCCCTTCTATGATGGGATTTGTGTCGTGCATGTTCTTTCTCCACTTAAAGTTTAACTGGAGTAAGAGCAAAATGGAAGGGACTCTCCCCACCCCCACCCGCCCACCCACCAGCCTGTCCCTCCCTGCATGGGGGCGGGGCCCAGATGACTGAGCCTGCACCATTCCATGCTCCCCTTGGGCTAGGAGCAGGGAGCAAAATGGCTCCACTGATCCAGGATGCAGATGACTGCCCTGTGAAGCAGCCATCCGCTGGTGTGTGGGGCCACCTCTCCTACCCCATCCCCCCTCCGGGGCTCACCCAGCTTAGGGGGCTTACCCAGGAATCTTGACCCCCTTTGCTCCCCCTGGCAAGGGAACCCCGAAGGCCAGGGATCCAGGTGCGCAGACCTATATATATAGTTTTATACATGTCGTATATATAGCTTTTTTAATATGAATGTAGGTTTAAAGAATTGAGGTTCAAAGTCATAAAAGGAATCCCCAAATTTACATTACATGTGATTGTAGAGTGAGATTGAAGAACTGTGTTATCTTTGTTAGTTCCTAAAGGCCATCATTTAAATGTAGTGATCAGGGGTTCAATGAATACTAGACCTGAACTATACACATATTTTTATACCCACATACGGGAATATTATTATGTAAGCACAGTTAACTTAATGTGGTAGTCACATTCTTTGCATTAAAGAAGTATTGGGCTAAATAGTGTCACAGTTTGGATTACTTTTAAATACATAAAGTAGTAAAGGTTTGCTTCAGTTGATCAATTGGGAGTAAACACCTAAGAATTTTACATATGCATCTTATATTCAAATTGACCCAAATTTAATATTTGAAGTCTTCTGAGATCAACAGCAGCTATTTTTTTGAGGAATTCATAAATTATTCTGAAATTAATCTTTCATTATATTTTTATATTTTATGAAGGTAAGTATTCTAGTTATCTCCAGGTAACCTGTTGAGATTTCCAAATCTGTTGTCTAGGTGTAGCGTAATTGTGTTGGTCAGGCTTTTTCCTCCATTAGCCTCTGAAAGTAGAACCAGATGTATGGGCCTGACCCAGTGGGTGTGCACTTGTGTGAGTGGGCTCAGCTGGGCTTAGGAGGAAAGGATAAAGGGGCAGTTCATCCCAGTTGAGAGAGAACTGGGGAGGAGAGAAGTGAGCAGTGCAAAGAAAGAGAGAAAAATGCCAGAGAGAAAGATAGAGGCTAGAGAGTGTGAGGATTTCTGAGGATTAAAGGGGACTTATCTGTCTCCTTGTCCCCCAGGTCCTGGCCCTGCCCTGTCTTGCCTGTTGTGTCTGTGTGACAGCTAGAACTAATAAAAAACCTACCTTGGAATGTGTGCACTACAATTGGTGTCACAAACAGATGGTTGCATGACACTAGTTTCTCACTTTTTTTCTTGCTAAGTATACCAATAATTCATTCCTAGCAAAAGAAAATTCCATTGTATTTGTGAGGCCTACATTCTTCTTCTAACCTGGAATTGACTGTCCCTTATTCAGTCTGTGTGTTTTCCATGGCATTCTCATATCAAAATGGGAAAAGTCAACAAATTTAAAGACTATCCCCACCTGAGGTTTGGAAGCACTTTTACTTTGTCAGGACCCTATTTATTCCCCATCAATGTCTTTTTTAACACACTGCATGGTCATTCGGTCAATCATATATTGAAATCTTAGGTTCTGACTTTAAAACTTATTGTGATTTCATTTATTTTTCCTTAAAATACAGTTAATGCAAATCAAACCAGTGGTGGCAAAGTCCTAATTATAAAGTTAAGTGTTATAATATTTGACTGCTGTCATTAATAAATCCACTGGATCTGCTATCAGTTTGGAACATTAAAATAATCATTCTCATTGCATGAGCAAATTTAATTGTTAGTTGTAGTCTCATCTTGGTGCAATTAAATGGAAAAGTTATATCAGCTAATCTAAACAATTAAAATGTTTGATGTTATTATTGAATTCATCTTTAGAATTGTAAACAATGTTAATTTATGCTCCAGGATGTTTTTGAAAAAGAGTTTTATATGTGAATATTCACACAGATAAAAAGGAAAAGGAACAAGGGACAGTTTTCTCTGTATTATCATTTAACTTACAAAGTATCCTGGCTTTCCTATATAAAAATGAAACTAATGACCCATAATAAATACAGCTCAAGTTTTGTGTTATATCTCCAATGTAGTCATCACTTTGCAAATGCAGACTCAAACTTTAATTTAGTCCCTTCACAGTTAATGATACATTGTAGTGGTGACTTATTAAGGCAAAAAGTAGACCTGTGGTTACTAAAATGTAACTGAGCTAACCCTAAGATCTATCACTATAACCCCATTTGTATCCTGACCTGAACAATGAAATTAAATCCAAGAGAGATATAATTATCAGTAATTTTACATGGTAACAAAAACTGTTAATACTTATTAGAGATTTCCAGTGTTTTCTTAGATAGTACATATCCAACAAAGGAAAAATAATAGTTCAAACTTAAGCAAATCACC
This sequence comes from Uropsilus gracilis, assembly GCA_004024945.1. NCBI lineage: Eukaryota > Metazoa > Chordata > Mammalia > Eulipotyphla > Talpidae > Uropsilus > Uropsilus gracilis. Next base: position 43,336 of record PVHY01009605.1, read on the forward strand.
CCTGAAATTACTTTGCCTTTAAGATGTTCATAACTACTCTACCTTAATGTTTCTTATTTTAGAATTTTTGAACATGTATGATGGGAAATTGAGCTGTCTTTACCTTATAACTTTTATATTCACATTTTTAAAAAAATCTTGGTTTCAATGAACCCAAGTACACATATATACTTCATCCTCTCTAATTTTAATCTCTTGTCTTCTACATTGCTTTTGCTGTTCTGATATTACTAGAGACTCATTCAAATTTCAAATATGTGGAAAAAGTAATTATAGATATAAATTTTGTTTCATGGCCAGATGGAACCCATATAATCCAGGAATGAAAAGAATGGTTGAACTTGAATTTCTGGAAGAGTTAAGTTGGAAATACCAGGTAAATCTCCTCACCCCTCTGACTCAGGATCCATCTCTCTCATTCTTGCTAGAATTTGGACTACCTTCTATGACTGTCTTTATTTTCTCCATTCAAATCATGAATTTATGTCATGAAGCTTTAAAAAAAATCTGAGTGTGATATTTTCAACTCCAAAAGTTTTAGCTGAACTCATTTTACCTTTGAGCATTGCCTTCCATAGTCCACTAAGTGAGATTAAAGGTGGTCATTGAGGTATGGGTGGAAGTTCCTCCAGCACAGAGCTAAGGACTGAAATGAAGGAAACTAAGTAGAAGATGGTTAGCCAAATGTGAGAGGTAGTCTTTGGACCATGTTATGAATTTTGACCTTTGTTCAAAATCAGAGAAGGGATTTATTCTTGATAAATTTAACATCTTCATACTTTCTAAAGGTCATTTTGACCGTGGGGTTGTGAGTGAATTTAAAGGGAATAGATGATACACTGAGACCAATAAACTATTTCAACATCTCAGCCAGGTATTAGTGATAGTACAGGTCAGGGTATCAAAAGCACAAATGAAGGAAAATGTGAAAATTTGAAAAGAGGTATGGAGTCAAAGTCAGCAGGGACTCAATTTGGAATAAGGGCAGAGGGGAGGGCAGTGAGGAAGAGGGAAGTTTGTTAGGTTTCTGGTATTAGGACAAGGGATGGCACAATACTCAGTCAAAGATGCTAAGAGATATTATTCTCTGACACAGGAATACCTGAAGAAGAACCATATGTTATATATCAAACTTTTCATAAAGCCCTTTTAGTAGCACAGCTCTGGAGCTTCAAAAATTGCATCATGACTCAAAATTCATGAAGAATTCAAACATCTTTTTTTTTTTTAACATCCTTTATGTGTGGTATGTTGAATACAACTCCCCAAAGAGAATTTACTTCCTAATGCCTAAAACCTGTGAATGGTACATTAATTAACAAACAATTACTTTGCAGATGTGATTAATTTAAGCATCTCAACATGGGGTGGTTATACTGGACTATCAAAGTAAACTTTTACAAAAGGAAGGCCTGTGATACCGAAGAAAGGCCTGTGACATGAGAGGCTGAAATCTGAGAAATCTAATGAGATGTCATAGAATCTTCCAGACACCAAAAGCCAGATGAAGCCAAAGAAGGATTCTCCCCTAGAATCTCTAAGAGAGCCACTTCCCTTACTTCTTTGTTTTGACCCAGTGATATTAACTTCAAACTTGCACCCTACGGAACAGTCATGGAATAAATTTTCCTTGCTTTTAAAACACCAAGTTTGTGGTAATCTGTTATAATGACTGTTGGAAACTAATTCATGGAGCTGACTGAAAATCTCTTTTATACTTAAAATAAACTTGTGTGATAAGTATCTTCTGGTGTAGTATTTTAAAATGTTTTATACAATAATAGAATTCTGTTTCACTGATGAATGCTTAGAGTTCTTATTTCCTGTACAACCGAAAGTAATTGGTGTATGCTCTACAGATAAAATTAAGCTCCAGAAAATTGCAGATATTAATCTTGTAGAACTTAGAGGCCTAGCTGCAATATTAGCATCAAATTTAAGTTCAGATAGTTTATTTTCAGGTAAAATAAAGTCAACAAAAATTTTCAAATTTTTGCATACTTTTTTTAAAGTTTTATTGAAAGTGACGTGTAATTTAACTGAAACACAGTTCAATAACCATTTGAATAGTTAACTGTTCTCTTTTGTTAGCATTGCCCATTCTAAACCATCGAATTTAGAAGTGCTTCTCTTATAGAAATATAACTATACAGTTCTCTTTAAAGTGGCATAAATTGGTGTTTTGCATCATCTTTGTATATATTTTGTTTGTAGATAACAAGAGAATCAATAAAGATATAAAAATAGAATAAAATGTACATATAAAAATAGAATAAAATAAGTAATGTATTCATATACAGAAAAATGAAGGGAAACAAATAGCTGGTCTTGAAAACTAATCTATAAGTGTACTTTAAAGGAACTTTTACATGATTTTAAGAAGAAACTAATCATAGTGAATACATTAAGAAAATATAATGTTCCAAAGTATAATCAAAGTATAAAGCTGTTTGTAAGATGATAAATAATCTAAGAAAATATTGATGATGATACCCCATATAGTCATACACTGTATTGTAAGCTGATGTTACTTCAATAACAAAATTTTCAAAAAGAGAAATGGGCTAGTTCTAAAAAGATTTTGCTAATGAAAATAATAACTGCAGTGAATAAATAAGTGAATTAATATAAATACAAGAAGATTAGTTCAGAATCTCCTAAGGCATAAGTTAATGCATAAGCAAGAAAGGTGATAAATTGATCTCAAGAAAGAGGAAGTCAGAGATTCACTTGAGATTCTTTTGAATTTTCAGTACAACTGTACTGTGCGATTTCTCAAAAATCTTTGGAGTATATATAATGTGGAATTTGTCATGTTTATTTCTGATTCATCAGCTACAAAAACAGCTGTTTCCTTGTCAGGACCATGTCATTGAGGTCTGGTCAGTGGAATGTGGGTGGAAATTGTTATTCTTATAAAACATCCTAAGTGAGCCTCAATACATTTTCTTCATTTACTTCTTGGTTAACTAAAGACAGTGGATACCTGGGATGTACTGCAGAATGAGAGGGCCACAGAATTAAAGTGTCTGAGTTCCCAATTAGCTACTTTGAGTAGGATTGTCAGCAAAGCCCAAACTCAGATGGCATGGGAATCAACAGAATTTCATTAATTTGTGTCACTGATATTTGTGTTTGTTATAGATGCTAACTAATATATATTATCTTTTCTTCTGTCTTTTAAGTGCTCCTAAGCACCAATTAAATATTGAATCATATAATCCTCACTACAATCTGATGAAATAAAAAAATAGTATTTACAGTATGCAAAAGGAGAAACAAAAACACTTATTCTCACATCTAGCTGGTGGCAGAGCCAATATTAATCCCAGTAATCTTGACTGCTGATTTTCTGCTATTATCTGATTTGAATTGAGTGTTCATTTTCAAGAATGTTCATTTGCGGGATATATTCTTTGTATTTTTCTGAAATTTCTTATCAAATGTCTAATTTTCTGATGAACAGCTATTTGGCCTAACTCTTGCTTTCAAGAAGATCCTCAAACTGAAGTGGTTGTATTTAATCATTGTATTTTGGGTATTTTATGGTTGAATTAGTTAAATGTAAAATATTAAAATTTTCACAGCTCTTTACTCATCTTCATTTCCTTTAAAATTAATGAGCATTTAATAGCTGGAAGTGGCCAAAGAAGGTTCTTGGACTCTTGAGGACCCTATTATGTGCACTCACTACTGAATATCTTAGTAAAAACACAATAGTCTATTACTTGTACAAACTTAACACAATATTCCATTGAGTATCTTAAAACTTCTGGAACCTTAACAAGTGTTGGATCATTCCACCGGATCAGGTAAGCCCCAATGAAGTGCAGGGTTAGCAAAAAGATGACTGATATAGAGAAGCTGAATAAACTTGAAATAAACACTTATCTTCTATGTTCATGTAATTATGAATATATATATACATATGTATGTATATATATGGTGTATGTATATATATGTAGTTTAATTTTTTCTATACTCCATATAAATTATTAGGCCATATCTAATTAGTATCTGCTTTATTGACAAAAAGGGATATTGACTAGGGTGCCTGGATCACCTCTGACTTATTTTGAAGGGAGTCATGGGATCCCTTTTACTTGAATTCCACTGAAAAGAAAGGGAAGATCTGTAGCTAATGAAATGTCAAAATGTAACACCTCTAAGGGGTTAGCTCATCCTTTAAGAGTGCACCAAAGAATCAGCACCAAGCTTAAATTTAAGTCCCTGCACAAACTGAGAGCTTTGAGTTATGACGAATATGTTTTTTGTTGTTTTACTTTCTGTCATATTCACCCAGCTTTCTTAAACTAGAATTATTTCTTCCTTTAAGGAAAATTGTATCTGTGAGACTTGGGATTACAGTGAAATGATTCATATGGTGTGCTGTCTTTTATCCATCCACATGAGTGACATGATTGTGTAACTTTCCTTCCACCTAACTGACATGTACATATAACATTTTGTCATCTAAGTTAGTACAGTATTGAGTAACACTAGTGAAGTTGTGTGCATTTTTATTTTCGATGGTCATAACTTTAATTACCAAATTCTTCATGCACATGTAGAATTGTTCTAATTCTGTTTAAATTTCATTCATGATTTTATTGACCTTCTAAAGAGATTGATTCAGGAAAAATTGTCAATTAAACAAGATATATTTTTTAAAAACTCTTTAAGGATAGGAAAAGTTCTTCCCTCTAACATTCTTGTCTCTTGTCTAGATACTTTTACTATAGAAAAAAATAGATTAACAAGAGAAAACTATACAGATGTATTTAATTGCATACGACCCTTATGTGATATGGAAGTCTTAAGGAAGTTAAGATCCAGAGAAGTGGTAAAAACTAGGTGTCTGTATTATATTATGTTAAACAAAGAGCAGCAAATGTGGAAAAGTAAAACATATAGGGAGACTAAAGCCAGATGATAGTGATTTAAATAATGTTTGATATTTAAAATATTCTGGACTCTCCATCTGGTGATAAGAATGTTTTGTTGTTATTTTTTTTTTCCTCCTGGCTGCAGGACATCTTCCTTCTGGCTGCTAGTGAAGGACATATTCCATGAGGGGGCATTTTTCTTCTACTTTAAGGAAGAAAAGAGATCAGGGGAGTCTTGTATCTGTTGGTTTTCAGGTTGTAGTTCAATATAATCCTCAGACATAATTTATATATTTTGAAGTAGCACCTTTTTTCATCCTTGTTGTATAATGAAAGATTACAAGAAATGATGGTTGAACAGTCAAGATTTGGGTTCAAATTCTTTTTCTTTAATCTTTGAAGGAAATCAAATAAACCCTAAAAATTATTAAGCCTCAGTTTCCCCACCTGAAAAATGAAGAAACCCTATGATAGTATTCTAAGGTAAACGAAGTAACAAATTATGTGAGTGCCCTAAAACAATAAAATTTATTAACAATGTCATCCATAAAATTATCCATACAATAATAAAGAGCAATGCAGACTGGCATGGTAAAATGAAAAGTCATTATTATTATTATGAAACATGTATTCTCGAGTTTGGCATTTTAATAAGTGATATATTATTTTATTGCTACCACTAAATAACTGCTGAATATGTAAAACAATGCAACAGAGATTTTTCAATGTCTTCTAAAATGTTACGCAAATCTAATCTAATCTAAGGAAAACATTACAAAGAAAATGAAGATCTTAAAAACCATATGGCACTGTTTAATTTTAATGTTAGAAATTTCAAATCAGAAAAAAACAAAATTTCCTGGAAAATTGGATTCACTATGTATAGCATCCACTGGAAAATATAAATTCATTGTTGAACGAGACAATTCCCATATTGGTTATTAATACAAAACTTTAAAAAGCATCTATGTGTGGGTTTCTAGTGAACCTTGAACCTGGGCAAGGATAAACCAGTTTGGGGGAGAGGGAAGGGCTCCAGGAACCAGCCTGAAACCCAAAAGAATGGGTGAACACAGAAAGCATATATGCAGTAAAGTTTACTTGTGCAACAGTCTTTTTATAGCAATTCAATACAAAGGAAGGCTTTGAATCCTGCTGCATATTATCTCAAGTTTGACACAGTTTTGCTTTTACATTTTCTATCTGCCTATGTGTTCAGCTCCCAAAGTGTTCAAGGGTAAATAGGAGGGAGAAGGAAAGCGAAAGTAGGGAATGAAGAGCGTGCATGACCAAGGAGACTACCAAGTGATGTAGCTGGGCCGAACCTACCTCGAGAACGGTATGCCTTTTCCTTTTCAGGCAAGTTTTCTCTGAGTTTTGGTTGGTCCATCCGTGTGTTTTTTGGGTCTCCACAAGGTCTTTATACAACACCTATGTTATAATGATTGGATACTATATATTTCTATAATAGCAACATTTTTACTGAATTTATTTGGTGTTCATTGTATTTGTATTTTTTCAAGCACGTTAGCAGAATGTCCCATACTAATTGTGTACTATAATATGGATGGAGTCCATTTCAAATTATCAGGAACTTCAATGTGAACAATGTGATCACAGTATATTTCTTTGGGGAAAAAAAGGCTTTTGTAGCTGGTAAAAATATATCTATATATATGCCAAGGTTTTTTGAAAGATAGCAGTGACTTTGAAAGGGGGTAATCTGTAGCAGCAATATTTATTAAAATAAATTTTAAAATGAAACAAATCACAATATAAAGACATAAGAGTCTACACTCTATTTTACTATCCTGCTAAGTTATCCAATAACAGTGTAAAAATTTCCGTAATTATATGATTTTCTTTTAATGCATATGAAATGTATTTAGAATATCAATATTTTAATAATCAACATGTATTGTTTATATCTGGCTTTCCTGCTTTGGTTTATTTTGGAATTTCATATTTTAGAATGTGATTTATTGTATTTAGGTCTAATATTCTTTGCAAAATAATGCTTCCAAAATTCCCAATGAAAAAGAAATATATTACAAATCTCATTTCCCTAATGTTATATCTGATAACAAAACTATATAAACATATAATAATACTTGAAAAAAAATTTCAGGTAGGCAAAATTGATCCTGACAATACATGCTGCGTTTGAATTTTCTAGCAAATAATTGCAGAAGATTAATCTATGTAAATTAATTTTTTAATTATCAAATGTTTATTTGTTTTTTTTTTTTTCTTCAGCAAATACATTTGGGCACATATATCCTAGTAATAAAGTTTTGTGGACTCTTTGTTTTGTGGATTGTGACATTTATTGAACCACAATCATGGGTAACTTTTGAGTCAGCTACACCTAACAAGGACCATGGAGTCAAGTCATAATTGGGGAAATGTCTATAGCAGCTCATAAAATTATATCTGTGTCTTTCTTGCAGGCATTGAGGGTGGCAGGTTAAGCAGGTTAAAATCTTTCCAGAGTAGCACTGGAGGTTGTTTAAATTGTAATTACATTTTATAGTGCAGCTGTTAAAATACACCAAACTAAATTTTCAAAATGACCTTTTCCATTTATTTAAGGAATTTTGCCAAGTATTTAATTTGTAGTTGTATCACTTGGGTCCTTTTCCAAATATACACCTTTGAATGAGTTATTTCATTTTTATCCTTCACATAAGATTGAATGTCTGTAGTTGACCTACATTATCAGTGGTGCAAATTCTGCTTTTCCTAGGTGATGCTTTGAGACATGTAACTTTTATTTAAAAGGATAGAGTAACTACTAGTTCTGAGCAAAAGAGATTTTCTTTTACATTCTATTAAAGTTACCTTATAGAAGTAATAAATTTAATTTCCAAAATCTATATATAGTATTGAAATAATAGCATTGATGTAGTTATCATGATATAAATGTCAAGTGACAGAACTGAATACATTAATATGTATTTGCTATTTTTATTTAGTTATCTCTATATTAATTATATTTGTCTCTACAAAGTGAACATTACATATTTATATATTTTTATTTACTAAAACTGTTAGTCAAAAGGGAGAATAATATTTGAAAATTGATTTAGCTATGATCTGTCTTGGTAAAATGACTAGTTCTAAGTCACAGCAATTATATTGGACAAAAGTCAAAAATATATAGTCTATTTGATTAACCATTCCTCTTTTATAAGTCAGGACAAGGTTAGTACCTGAAAACTTTCAATCTATTTTATATATAACTAGCCTTTTTAGCCTCATCCTAAGTATTCAACCAAAGCTCAACATCTTCACTACTTTTGACAAAATATTTGAAAGTGAAAACCTCATATACACAATAATCTAAAAATCAATAATGCTACCCCCAAACTATAAATCCAAACTGGTGTAGGACACAACATACAAATAAGAGTTGAGAAGCTATAGTTGTACTGGTTAATAATGAAAGGCTCAGAGGATCCTACTCTGAATCTACACTCCACCACGTTAGCTACACTAAGCTACACTACACTTAGCTACACTAAGGCACTGGAAAATGATGTAACCTTCTAAGCTTAATCTTTTCCTTTGAAAAGTGGTAATAATAATTTTACCTGTCCATTAAGGTTTTTGATAGGATAGTAGCAAATCATGAAAACAAATTCTCTACACAGAACCTATTTTTGTAAAGACTCTATAACTTACAGTGTTTATAAGTTATCATGGATAAAATAAGAGGGTTAATATAATCAGCCCACATTCTTACAAAATAACCACACATGCACATATACACATTTGACATGCAAAAAGAATATCCATTATACACAGTCTAAGTAAATAACCTAATGCTGGTTACAATTTAACTAGCTGCAAATACCAGTGTCCAAATATCTGAAAGTTGGAAGAAAGAAAGAAAAACTTATGGGAAAGAAGTACAAGTGGTGTGGATGGAAATAGAAGAAAATGTTGGTGGGATCCCAGATACTATCCTTGTTTTTTGTTTGCATTATCCTAGTTAACATTCAGATGCAGAGTTAGTTTGGACAGTAAGTATTCCTTTTTACAAATGAGGAAACAAGATGTAGACAAACTTATTATATTTAGTGAATCATTCATTAGTATGGAATTGGATCCATCCCAGTTCTTTCTGTTCCTGACCTGACATATACTGTTTTCACATATAGACTATGACCTCTTGTGAACATAATTTCAGACATATATTTGGATGGTCTGTGACTGTAGAAATGAGAACATGCAACATTAGACAAAAGTAGGGAGTCTCAACTAAGCAGCTAAAGGAGAAGGTGGGATAAATCTTTTCAGTGGATCACGATCTAAGGCAATGAAGCTTTAATGGTTAAAGTGTGTTGACATTAATTTTCATTTCAGTTCTTTCTGCAATTTTACCTTTCTAAATATTGGTTATCTTTTCTTTCAAATAGAAATGTGCAGAAGTTTCTAGTACTAAATAAAATATTTTCTTTAAAGTATTTGGCACAGATTCTAATAAGCAGTAACATGAGTGTATTATTTCTGTTGTCATGGTACTGTTTAATAAGAAGGGCATTCCATGACCTGGTGATAACACGCACTGATATAAATGGAGAGCATAGGCAATACCTTGGTGAAGATAGAGTAGATTTCCAGGGACAAATAAAACTAGCATATAAAACTGGCAAATAAAAACTCCTGAGTTCTGAAATCAGACAAGAATTTCAATTCTAGCTTGCCATTACTAGCTTTGTGTTCTTATCCAAGTTAGTCTCTTTAAGCTTTAAATCTACATCTACAATTGATACTAGCAATAGTAATGGAATTATGCAACTAAGAATTGATTTAGGTTATAATATCAAAATTGATAAACAATCAGTCTAGATGTCTTTCACATAATCAAATTTAATTCCTTTAGTTTATAAAAAACTATTTACTCTTCATTGAATTATAAAAAATGAGTTTTAATTGCTAATTAATGCTATATTTCTATAGCAAGGACTCAATATATTTTAACTATCTCAAAAGCTATAGAATGAAAAGTTGTACTTCTATTTTGATATATGGAAGTTTAAAAAGAAAGTGATTCTGTTATGAAAGTAGTTTCCATGCCAAATAACTGCTCATTTTTATTTCAATATCAAGAAGCTAAAATCTTTCTTATCTGGTGTTTATAAAGTTCAGACTACATTATCTTATACAAATGGAAAAATATAGACTACAACTTCAAACACTAGTAGGATTTCAGTACTTTATATGGAACAAAAACGCCAAAATTATTATACACTGGAGCATGCTGGTCATACTCCTTCCAGTTTTAGTCAAGATGTTGTTTAACAGTAGAGTACTGAAAGTGATTTATTATAGATATCATTTTTATTTTCTGATATGGCTTTTATTGAAATTTTCTCTACTATTTCTCCCTTTATGGAAATGCCCCTTCCTCTCAGGGAAGCTATGCAGAAACTGCTGACTATTTGTCGTGTAAAATACTTACATTATTTCACTCTATTGTTTATGAAAAATTCGGTGCACAATCTAAAATTTAACCCTAAATTTTTACAGCACAGAGAAGTTTTGGAAATAAAATAGAAATGAAAATATACTATTTCCAATTATATTGGAAAAAATAAAGATCCACACCAAAAACAGAGGGTTTTTTTATAGCCACGTACAAAGACAGAAGAAAAGAGAACGAATACATTCAATCCCCAACTGAAGACAAGGATAAGGAAGTATTATGACTTTCAACTCTCATTTGCAGTACTTCTACCTCAAAGCATCATCACATATCATAAGTTCATGTTCTGCAACAGTAATGATGCAGTTTTCAAATATAATGGTAGAGGAAAGTGAGCCATATGAAAAAGCAGCAGGAAATTGTTGTGTTGAAATCTAACTTCTTTTAGGAGAAAAGATTTAATAGGAATCTCACTGTGCATAAAAACAAGTTATTTAGACAAAGGTAAATTGATATTTCAGTCATTTCAGCTCTTTTGTAGTTTGGACCTGGATATTACTTCACCTGTGAATTGAGTTCTCATAGCTTCTTTCATAATAATATGTTGAGATATATGACTAAATTGAGTCTATGTACTGAATAATACAGTGCCACATGTAGATTTAGAGAAGTTTTCATCTATTTTGGTATGCATGTGGTCTGAGTATAGACAGGAAAATGATTAGGTGTGTTTCCTTGTTATTATATTTGAAGTATTTTAAAAAGGAACTCAGATAAACAAAATACACTATCTTTCTCATTTATGCTCACATCCCTTTAATTCACAACAAGTGGTAATGTCTTCCATATATTTTTCATCCATTTTATTAAGATATAATAAATTTCACTGTTATGTAATAGTTAATATTTGATTTGCTTCCAATGTTGAGCTTTTTTGACTATAGCAGCTATATTTATTTATGTGCATGTCTTTGTGGTAACATAAGTTTTTAGTATCTTTGTTAAATACTGAGTTGTCGGATGGCTAGACTGTAAGGGAGGCATTTATTTACCATTTTAAGATACTGTTAAATAACATTGTGAAAATATTATACTATGTTACATTGTTACCAAGAGGGTATAAAAAGAGTAGTTGCTCCAAATTTGTATCAACAATTTGTATCATCTGCCTCTTTACTTTTTTCTAAAGACATGCTATTGTGTTTTCACCTGCATTTTTTCTGATGATTAATAATGTTGAGGATTTTATCCTGTACCTTCTAGACAATTTTGTGCATTCTTGTTTGAACAACCTGTTAAATATTAAACCCATCTTGGAATTTCACGGTTACTTTCCCCCCTTACTGATGCACTGCAAACAGAATTTCTATATTCTGGATGCAAGTTCTTTGTTAGATTTATCATTTCAAATATTTCTCCTATCCTGTCATCTGCTTTTTCATTTTGCTAACTTTCCTTCAAAAAGTAAACATCCCTAATCTGAATGACGTCCAGCTTTTCATATTCTAGTTCATTTTGCTGTAGTTCAAATTCATTTTCCTTAAGATTCTGTAAATTAGTATATAGGCTCATTTCTCATTTAAATGTGAACTTTTCCTGCCCAGATTTTTGACATTCTCTATTTCCAGTCATATTCCACCTTATTAGTGATCCTTTACCCCACTGAGTCAAGAGAACAGGGGACTCAGTTAGCACCTGGCATTCAACTGACTCATGAATTCACAGACCCCTCCACCCCACCCCACCCCCCCAGAAAAACATTAAGGATAGAGAAAATAAAATGGCCTATTCTCTTCTTGAGGATTTTTGTGGACTTGATTATCCACCATCCAAATTGTAAAGGGGTATAAATAAACAGAACTAGAACAACATACTTTAGCAGTACAAAAATAGTGTTAGAGCTAAACCAAGAATATTAGTATAAGGATATCAATGCCAAAGAAAGAAAGAAAGAAAGA